>OX421473.1:18999513-19174570 GCA_949126895.1 Eilema caniola
ATCTAATTATAATATTATGTCTTGGATCTATTTGATTCAATAAATTGAAGACGTTAATAAAGACACTTAAGCTGTAGATTGAACTCCCCGCCGTAGGTTTTACAAGCCAGTACAGTATAGGGTTCTTCAAGAAGAGCATTACAATATTTTTACAGGGTCGGCAGCGCGAGTGTGACGCCCCGGATGTTGCACACGTTCATAGGACACGTTAACCACTTTCCATTAGGTGGGCCGTGTGCTTGCTTCTGCCTCCTAAGTGATATAAAAAAATAATTTTCAAGTAGAATGAAAATAAGGTTTTTATTTTTTTAACTTAATTAAGTTTAACTTTTAATACAGTTTATTACGACAGTTTTGACCTTTATTTGTATTGAATTTATACCTATTTTTCATTTTTCTTTATTCTCTTAACATTAATTTAATTGAATGAATGAACAAATAAATATAATTAATTATTATCACTAAATAATTTATATTACAGTCATTTTTACAACAACCCGTTTCGGGAACCCGGTGCTCCTGATTGGTCATCACCGTTTCAACAAATACCATCGGTGTAAAGGCCCTAGGGTTACTTGGGTCTGTACGAGAACTAACTCTGGATGTAAAGCAAGTATTGTCACTGTTGATAAGGTGATCGTTAGGTGCAGACGTGAACATAATCATGACTAAAAATTATAAACGGTCCCGGATCCAGGGTAAGGGGCAAAGGCCTTTTTTAGGGATTAATAACAAAAACCTACCATTTAATATTGATTTTATAGCTATTGTAAAAGGAATTTGATTGAAATTGGCAAAGCACTTTGGTCTGAACTAGAAATTTTAGGGTCTTGTGTACTATAACTGCGTATGCTCTGTGGCAAAAAATATCGCTAGTGCTTGTGCCGAACCTAATAATTCTGTGATTGTTCTGTCTCCATAAGGTAATGATGTTTTTTCTAATTATTACATTTTTTCTTGTATAAGTTTGTTGTTTTTTAAGTTTTTGACTTTCCCATCATAATCTGAGCATCAACCCCGGTTCCCTCAAAAGATAAGATAAGATAAATACTCTTCATTGCACACCACAGAAAGGTAGGTACACGATTGAAAGTCGTACAATGGGTAGGCTTATCGCGGTCTACGATCTCTCCCAGACAACCTGTATATGGAATAGACTGCAAGAACAGAAGCTTAAATTTGAAGTCGTGTCCGCTTCCCTACGCATCCTTTCCATGATTTGGTTTATCCTGGTTTTTACGGGAGGAGCTGCGACGGATCTTTGTTAATCAAACAACTAGTATACCGCATTGTAGGTGAGGTAAGCTTAGACCCTTAAGATCTTGGGAGCTGAAAATGCGAGAATCTTTTCCATTTTTACTTGCCGTGTCTTGTATTATTACTGTTTTTATTATTTTCAGCAATTTTCACAGTTTCTCGTTACGGAAAACCAGTGATAGAGATAGGAAAGTATCGATACAACAAATATCACCGGTGCAAAGGTCCAAGAGTGAGGTGGACCTGTGTGAAAGTGACCAAGGGGTGCAGCGCGAGCCTCGTCACTCTTGATGACGAAATAGTTCTTCACAGAAATGAACATAACCATTAGTAACATCCATGATTTTACATGAGACATCTTACAGCAAGGGATCCGGGTCCAGTTCTCATACACACGTGAGTTCAACATAACCATCTATCTATAGTGGGTAATTAAGGTATTGATTGCTTGGGGCCAACTTTTTCTTGGTAAAGAATAGGTAGATATTATATTGAGCCATTCCGAAGTACTATACCTATATTTTAAGCTGCGTGTTACCTGAATGAAGTTCTATATTTCGACAAATAAATAAAATTTAAGTATTATTGTTTAGTTGTTTTTGTGTTGTGTTTAATCTAAAGCTAATAGTGTATGTATTTAACTTTGCTATCTTATTTTCAGATAAGCCTTTATTCATAACATCGAATAGAGGCAATCAGATGATTCTATACCGAAAAAATAAATATAGTTACAATAAAAGGAAATATAGGACTCCTAGAAAGAGATGGTTGTGCACGAAATGGGCGAACGGTTGCCGAGCTTCTATTGTGACTATTGATGATCTTATATTGAAATGTAACGATCAGCATATGCACTGAATAAAAACTGTTCACTATGTGCTCAAGGTTTTACCCAACTGTCCTACCTTATCCTACTATCCTAATAATGACAGTTGGTGAAATGTTTAGATGTTTGATACTCAATCACATTCTGGCTAAAATTTGTTACTGGGATATATTATAGTCTGGAACAACACGTGCAAACCGAGCTCCGCCCCCTATGAGCGCGGGCCTGAGGGTGACAGGTGGAGCCGCTCGTCACCCTAGCAGAAGCAGGCCCCGGCGGCGGCGCGCATCGTAGGACGATGCACGCCGCACTCATACCGGGGTCGAGTCGGGGACCGCGTGGTCCCCCCTCCCGAGGAGGGCCAGACCGAGAGGAATGGCCCTGGGTCAGCCGGGGTGCGAGGGATATGTCACGAGACAACCTCACCTTCGGCCTAGCACATCGACCCACAGACGGCGTGCGGTTTAGTCGGTTCGAGTCCGACATAACCTCCCCCTTCGGCTCCGAAGAGGGGGGTATCCGTGGGGATTTACCGCACGTAAAAAAAAAAGTCTGGAATAACACGTAGGGTACTTTTTATTCCGGGAATAGATTCCCATGGGATGCGGGAACGGGATAAAAACCCCACGCGGGTGAAGTCGCAGAGCTTTAGAAGTCCTCAACAGCCAAATGTCTGCGGCTCCGCCCGCCTCCTTTAATATGATCTTATCTTCTATTGAGTGACGCAGACGCAGATGAGATATCGCGGCATCGCTACATCGGGATTTTGATTAGTTTCTTACTGAGTTCAAGTTTTAGACTTCATTTCTATAGACTTTAAGTCCAAAATTAAATGAAACGAATTTCATTACACTTTTTTATTGGCTCTATAAAAAAGCCATTTCATTTTGGACTGCAACGACATTGCTTTAGAGTCTAGAAATAAATATAATTTAAATTAATAATTGAGGCTCTGGACCAAAGACTATTGTATATCAAAGAGCGGACCTTCTAACAAAAAAATAAAGGTCTATGCTTAACGCTATAGGGACCGCTAATAATTATAATTAAAATACTTATTGATAATTTGCATTGCACGCTCGAATGATGTAATTTGGCTTTACAGTCGAATCATTTTGAAAAGCCACAAGTAACAGTAGCGTCACAAGTGGTATGGGTGGTATAGGTGACATGTTTAAAAATCCAAGTAAATTGGATAAATCGATAAGGACTTCTAACATCTCTGAATCGAATGAACTGGATTTAATGAATTTATTCTGAAAAAGTATTTATAGATTATGTACCTACTACAATTTTAACTGAATTTGATTGAAAAACAAATTAAAAAATCAAGTCAATTCCCCGTTTTTTTTTCTATTCTGTTATCAATTAGGAAATAACATAAAACACGTAATATAATAATATAATATTCCACAACATTTCACACAACGCTATTTAGATCCATGGTAAGCTTAGCTTAACTTGCTTGTGTTATGGAATCTAGAATGCGGATAAACGTACTTCGATACTTTTTTTAAAAATACATACATATTATACATAGTAACACCCAAACCAATGCAGATACCCATCTTCATGCATACAAATATTTGCACTGAGCGGGGATCGAACCCGCGCCTTCTGCGTAGCGGCCGCGTTCACTACCGGCACGCCACAGAGGCTGTACATACACGTACATTGTTAGTAAATTTACACATCCAAGGTTACAATAATTCGCACCCAGCTGAAATTTGGGAAGAATTCTAAATCGCAAATATGACAAATCACAACTCAAACAAAGAAAAAACAAGAAATAGTTGTGTGGTTGGAAAGGAGTGAAGTGGATGCAAGTCTCAGTGTCAATAATTACGTAATTTTCTGTTTTACAAAAGTTTACAAAATGTATATAATTGTGCATTGCATAATACGTTATTATTAATCGTTTACAGACAAACTCATTTACACAACATCAAATAGAGGAAACCCGATGGTCTTGTACAAAAACAATAATTACAGTTGCAAAAGTAATCATCACAAGTCAAGGAAACGATGGGTATGCACCAAGTGGGCTAGCCGGGGATGCCGAGCATCTATTATCACTATCGATAATATTATAGTCAAATGCGATGAGTTTCATTCACATTAACTAGTGCCATTAGCTGAGTGAAACGGATCTTGCTGAAATTTTAATAAATTATAGTTTGAAGTAACACATTGGTTATTTTTTCAACGGGATTTGGTTCCTATGGTATATGGGAACGTTATCTAAATTTTACAAGGGCAGTGCTGCGGGTATCAGCTAGTGAGTAATAAACCAATCTTAAGAAAGCAACGAAACGAACCCAGCTGTCGAGTAATGCCAGAGGTATGGCTATTAGACCCGTTTGGCGTTTTGATTCAAAGCTTTGGCTATTGTAGGTATGACTCCCTGGTTTGGTTTCAACTACAACTTGCGAGGTATTTACCAAAGCTCCCAGTCGGTGTTAGTCCAAACACCATTGTATATGAAAAATAAAAAGTCTATACCTGATGCTTTGAGGTCTTTAAACACTTATTTTGTAGTACACGCATATTATGAGTTGTTATTAGTATTATTTAAGGCAAAGAGTACAATTTTGTTACAAAGCTTTACCAAGTTTCTCTAATTGTACATTCTATAAAATGTTATTAATAATCTTTTACAGACAAACTTATTTTCACAACATCCAATAGAGGGAACCCGATGGTCTTGTACAAAAACAATAATTACAGTTGCACGCTGAAAACGCAACATCTTAAGGCAAGGAAACGATGGATTTGTACCAAGTGGAATAGCAGGGGGTGTCGAGCGTCTATCATCACGTTCGATGGTGTTTTAGTCAAATGTGATGACTTTCATACTCACTAACTAGCTGAATTCTAATGATGACGTAAAGAAAACATTGATGATTTGTACAAAACTTAAGTAAGGTCGACAATAAAACCTCCTTTTTTAAGGCGGTTTAAAACTATTCACATCGAATTTATCGTTGATAGCTATAGAAGCGCTTGTTCGACAGTGCGAAAGCTAGTGTAAGGATGAGAGTCAATTAACACTGAAAGAGCAGCAGCCGACATTCATTACTGGATTCAGAACTGAACTGTTGCGAGAAGTTCCGTGCAGCCCTGCGGTTTCTCCCTTCAAATAACTATGAACTTTTTCTCCCGTAGCGTAGATAAGATTCAAGTTAGTTTGTAATATTTTGCCCCACAATGCCACTGACGGTCGCTGCTCTCTTTATTGTTATCGTACTGAAACCTGAACTAAAATCTAAATATTTGTACCAAAAGTAGTAGTAATAGTAGTGCATTATATTTAGTTCGTTTTTGATTTCATTTTCCTTCCCAGATGTGAGGAAATGTGTAGTTTTGGCCTTATCTATCAGCGCCTTTACGTGCTCATAGACCTCCACTTCCAGATAGACACTGCCGTCTACGTTGCCCAGCTGTGCAATTCTCTAAGCATACAGCGTCGATATAAAGTAGTCTTGATAGAGATTGTCCAGTGACGTCACCCTGTCCGACCAATGACAATCTCTATCAAGGTCAGTTGCAACGCTATGCTCGAAGCTGTATGCTTTAGAATTCAAGTGTGATATTAGAACTAATTTGGGAGGATGAGTTCTTAGAAGCATTAATTATTACAACTAATCTAATGCTTTTCGAATCGATTCGAAAAGTTAGCATAGTAAATGCTTCAAAATTTCATTAAAATAATCTAATGCTTATCGAACAACTCTAAAATCAGCTCCTATCTTCCACTATGTATTATCATTAATACAATTTGCAGACATGCCTAAATACGTAACATCAAGTCGAGGGAACCAGATGGTCTGGTACAAGAATAATAAATATAGTTGCACAAAACGGAAAAAGAATCCTAGCTCAAGAAAATTATGGATTTGTACGAAGTGGTATAGCCGTCGTTGTAGAGCGTTTGTTGCTACCTTCGAAGACATTATGGTAGAAACTTATGATTTTCATACTCATTAAGTAGTCTTCCATACATATGCGCCTATTTCCCTCTGGGGTGTACAGAGACAACAGCCCACAGAGTAAGTAAGTAAGGTGTTACTTACTCTTTGCAAACTTCACAAACCCTTTGCTTCTATCCTTAAATACTTTACCGGTTGCCTCTCCTGTCATTAAACCTTTCATGAAAGCCTAAATAGTCTTGTAGTAATCAATATTTCCATACCTATATAAACACTTTCATCATACAATTTATTAGTTTTATTGCTCCCCAGATAGGAACAAGGTATGGTTGTCAAATCATGAATGTCCGTTCGCACAGACTGTCTCAGGGAGACCAGAAGAATTTATTACCTTTAAAATTGAGTTTGGAGTCATTGTGAAAAGGCTTCTTTTTATTACATTTTTGTTTTTTATTGATGATGGTTGCACCGCCCATCGCGCGATGAGCAATTTGACTTTGGTTTAACGTTTGTGTCATTTTAAGATTATTTCTATATTTATTATTTCATGAAATTAGATAAAGTAGAAACTATATAATTTGGTCTTTAAACGCTCGGGTGATACTATAATAAAATGAGCAGGTATAGAAAGAACTCTTATTATGCTACAGTTCCATAAACTACTATAATTTGACATTAGATTATGAGTTCTTAGTAGGTATAATTCATTTAATGCAGAAAGTAGAATTTTGGATCACAATTGTATAATTTTGTACGTTACAAATGTTTACCGAATGTCTATAATCATACATTCCATAACATGTTATTATTAATCGTTTACAGACAAACTTATTTTCACAACATCCAATAGAGGAAACCCGATGGTCTTGTACAAAAACAATAATTACAGTTGCACGCTGAATACGCAACATTCAAAGTCAAGGAAACGATGGATTTGCACCAAGAGGAACAGCAGGGGGTGTCGAGCGTCTATCATCACCTTCGCTGGTGTTTTAGTCCAATGTGACGACTTTCATACTCACTAACTAGCTGAATTCCAATGATAACGTGAAGAAAGCATTGATGATTTGTAAAAACTTAAGTTAATAAGGTCGATAATAAAAGCTTCTTTTTTTTTAAGGCATTTTAAAACTATTTACATCAAAGTTATCGTTGATAGCTATAGAAGCACTTGTTCGACAGTGCGAAAGCTAGTGTAAGAATGAGAATCAATTCACCTCAAAGAGCAGCAGCCGAAATTCATTACTGGAAATCGTTACGAGAAGGTTCGTGCAGCCCCGCGGTGTCTTCTTTCCCTTCAAATGCCTATGAACTTTTTCTCCCGTAGATAAGATTCAAGTTGGTTTGTAATATTTTGCCCCAAAAAGGCCACTTACGGTCGCTGCTCTCTTTATAGTTATCGTACCTACTGAAACCTGAACTAAAATCTAAATATTTATGACAAAAGTAGTGGTATGATAATGATGTGATATTTATTTAGTAAAAAAAATTCATATGTAAAAATTTGCATGATATTTTTTTTTGGTTTCGTTTTCCTTCCCAGGAATGAAAGAACGTGTGGTTTTGGTCTCATCTGTGAGCGCCTTTACGTGCTCATAGACCCCGCCCATCCACTTTCCTGCACTCCATGTGCAATTTCCAGATCCCTATCCGACCAATGACAATCTCTATCAAGGTCGGTTGCAACGCTATACTCGAAGCTGTATGCTTTAGAATTCAAGTGTGGTATTAGAACTAATTTGGGAGGATGAGTTCTTAGAAGTATTAAATATTATAACTAATGTAATGCTTATCGAACAACTGTAAAATCAGCTCCTACCTTCCATATTATCATTAATAAAATTTACGGACATGCCTATTTACGTAACATCAAATCGTGGGAACCAGATGGTCTGGTACGAAAATAATTAATATAGTTGCACAAACCGGAAAACGCATATGAGCTCCAGAAAATTATGGATATGCATGAAATATTTGTGTATATATATCGGTTTGTGTATGTATGTAGTTTATGATGTATCTATATGTGTATTATATGGATTCATTCTTATATTTATACATTTTAAGAAAGTATTATTAATTGTCATCACAAAATAAATTTTTGTACCACAATAGGTTACACTATCACCGTAACACTTCGTGCACCTACCTTTGCAATAAATATCTCTGCATCACCCTAAGGTTGACTGGTAGAAAATGCCCATGGCATTAAGTCTGCCTTTGTACAATCATTTTGTATTTGTGCAAAAAGTTTAAATAAATAAATAAATGGTATAGCCGGCGCTGTCGAGCGTTTGTTGTTACCTTCGAAGGCAATATGATAGAAGCTTATGATTTTCATACTCATTAAGTAGTCTGTTGTCTTTATACTATCTCCCAAGACACATGCTTTGGCCTAGCTTGGGAGACAGCAGTGTATGTTTTTGTGTCTTGAGTACCTGTTGTAATTTGTTTTATTTTGTGTTATTGTTTTGTAAATCGTTCAAATTGTGTACTTTTGAGGTGTGACAATAAACTTTACTTACTTACTTAGTCTTCCATTTCATATGCGCCTATTTCCCTCTGGGGTGTGTACAGAGACACTTGCCTGCCTTACTTACTCCTTGTAACCTTTACAAACCCTTTGCTTCTATCCTTACATACTTCACCAGCTTCCTTTACTGTCATTAAACCTTTCATGTCAGCCTAAGTAGTCTTGTAGTATTCAATATTTTCATACCTATTAAACACTTGCATCACACAATTTATTAGTTTTTTTTCTTCCCAAATAGCGATCAAGGTATAGTTGTTAAAGCATGAATGTCCGTTAGCACAGACCGGCAGAAGGAAAGAAATTTATCACGTTTAAAATTGAGTTTGGGGTAATGTGATAAGGTTTCTTTTTATATTTATTTTTTATTGACAAATTCTTGAGCTCTAAGCTAAGTAGTATCTATCAAGTGGGTGAAACTGCCACATAGACGAGGTTTTGACGCAGGCTTTCCTCTAAGGATTGGGAGATCAAACTGCAGATAAACAATCAAAGACAGTAAGCGGTTCTCGGGCTCCACA
Source organism: Eilema caniola (assembly GCA_949126895.1). Lineage (NCBI taxonomy): Eukaryota > Metazoa > Arthropoda > Insecta > Lepidoptera > Erebidae > Eilema > Eilema caniola. Next base: position 19,008,577 of record OX421473.1, read on the forward strand.
AAGTACAAACTTTGAATGTAACTGGAAAATTGGAAGGAGGATGGTGATGAAATCTTTGTATAGCCTAGCTCCTACATATAGCTTCACTTTACTAATACCTATATGAATAAGGTATCTTTTAAGTTATACAGTAACATATTAAATATATTACTATATTATATAAATTTTATGTTCGTAGTATATTTATCATTTACCACGGTTGTATATTCTAGTTCCAGTTTTCACGTTGACTCGTCATGGTAATCCAGTAATTGAGTGTGGGGGTTTCAAATTCTTCTTGAAGAATGAACGCAACAACAGCCCTAAGCGGACATTTCGATGTAGTCATTGGGACAGAGGCTGTCGGGCGACCATCACTACAGTGGACCAACACATTATCAAGTGTAGAATAGTCCATGACCATCGTTATCGTGACTCTCATATGTATAAGAATTTTATGTAAGAATTTACGATCTCCAGCCCTAATTAATAAATCATAGCACAGGGTAAATACAGCTGTTATGTCAAATTTCCATATAAAATTTTGACATAAGAACTGCATGTGAGTCATATAATTTCATTTCTTTGTATCTTTATCAATTGAATGCCTACTTTTCTGATAGGATATCGGATAATTTATTCGAATTATGTTTGGGATCTAGCGGTTTTTGGCATATAACTTTTACGTATGAAAGAAATAAAATGCAACAGATTATACAAATAATTTACCGTCTGGTTTTTCTATAACCACAATTATATTAGCGGGTATAAGAATTATACCTATGGATGATAATATACCGTGTGTATTTTTTTTCATTAGTAAGGGTCTATATCAATTGTAACATTATAAATATTGTTATTGTATCATTAACGTTGAACAGAGGGTCTAGACAAGTGGTAAAATTGTTTGTAGAATAGTATAGAATAATCAATGTATGGGATTGACACATCATACCTAAACACATCTCAATACTTACTTATTGATTATTCTATTCTATTATACTAACGATTGTGCCACTTGTCTTATCTAGACTAATATTCAGGCGGATGCCCGGCCGTGGCAATAAGTCTTCAAGTCGATTGATGTACTGACGAAGAGTTCCAATATGTTTATATTTTTTAATCCCATCGATTTTTATTTACCTGCATACATTAATACTCGCGCATTGTTACCCGCCATTTTTTGAATATTCATATATATAATATTACTGAATGTAATCATAGAGTAGAGAAATGTTTATTGAATTAAAATAATGTTTTCTATATTAGTGCATTTTTCAATATACCTGTGGCGTTATTCTGGGTGACATCGAGTTACAAATGCAGGTTACGAAATGATTTGTCACTCAGAATGAGGGGGCAGAAATTTTTCAGCGTGTTATTGTCTTGTGTATCTATTTATTTATATGGGATTTACTTTTTTTTTGCTGTGTAATCTTCCAGTTTTCAATGTCAGTTAACAATGTAAACGGTAGCGTATTACACGGGTAGCTTAGTTGTTAAAGAGTCGGCATTATAATCGGGAGATCCTGATTTTGAATACTGGCTATTGCTTATACAACCGACGTGAACCTACTAACACGCGAAATTTTGTTTAGCCGATTTAATTCAGGAAACTAGGAATTTTGGTTATTGATACTCTTTAAATAACTCAATCAATTTATTTCAATCAATCAATTAGCCCACTGCAGTCCATTGCTGGACATAGGCCTCTCCCAATGTACGCCATTTCGTACGAACCTCCGCCTTCCACATCCAGTCCAATCAATTTTTTTTTTTTGTAATAGATGTACACTACCAAGTATGGATCCATATACTTTCAGAAACCTACATAGAAGGAGGTTCCATAAAAAGTGCATGTATTTTAGTATAACACTGTACTTATGGTAACATGTTGTATAAAAATTGGAAATATTAATAATTGATTTGGTTTTCAGTTGCAGTATTCCAGTTCACCCGCCAAGGCTTCCCTGCAATACAGTACGGTGGAAATAGATTCTTGCTCAAGCATGATTCTAGAAATTCTATTAAGAAGCTCTTTAGATGTAGCCGTTGGGTCCAGGGATGCAGGGCCACTTTGACCACTATAGATAACAATATAATTAGATCAAATATTTGTCATAATCACGACGCCACTGATGCGTCCCGTTACAATATCGACATACAAAATTAAGTCCCGTCTCACCCCCAATAGTGAAACAATTTTCGATCTTAACAGCTTGTTTAGTAAGAAGTCGTGTCGTTAATTCGTCCAATCGAGCGGCAAAATGCTCAAGGACTTTAGGTGTTAATTAAATATCAACCTTATTTCAATATCATAAAATTTAAAATAGTATGCAACATGCACTACAGTCTGATCATATTATTGCATACTTTTGTCAGGCTGTGTAGATATTTGATGAATGCTGAAAAAGGGCTTAAGCATTTTGCCGTTTGGTCTTTATTGACCCGTAGAGTGATTTATGGAATTGACGAGAGATTCTACATAGGTAATAGCGAAGAGTGAATTTTGTAAACTCTTATAAAACAATTTCTTGCATTCTTTGTATTCTAATTCAAATTCAAAAAATCATTTATTTCATAAAAATTATAAATTTGTTTGGAATCATCATTATTTTTTCCCCTACCATGCAGTGCATATCTGTTTCTATTTTTGTTATTTTATAATTAATTATATATCCTAATTGCAAAGCTACGAGAAATTTTAATAAAGGCATTTTATCAGAATATACCATGTTATTAAAATGCAGTTAAGAAAAAGCAACTAATATCGGATACAATAGGATTTGTACCAGCTAAAAAAATTAGTCAAGACGATATTTTGTGTGTATACATTATGAAAACTTTGTATTGAAATGATTTTTACTATTATATTTTTGTAAATACACAAATGTGACAAACTTTGATAAACCTATTATAGTGGTAGGTTAGTTAACGTGAATATTTTTTGGCAAAAATAAAAAAATGCGTTTACCGGTAAAAGTTACACATTATTTTTATTTTTTGGCGTAGTTCTTTTACGCTACAGTGGCGCAAACGATTTAATTAGTGTAAAAGAACTGTGTATATTGTATAGGTATAAGAAAAAAAATAGGTACAAAAATTAAATTGGTATGTATTAATAAATATTAGTGCCTCTTATTCTTAATTTTATTGTTACTACATTATTATCACTTTGTTTGCATAATTGGTGTTGGGTGAAGTCTCACATATACTTTGAAAATCGCGATATACATATTATCTCTGTCAAGCATAATGCGACCCACCATTTGGCAGGAAGGGTCCACTTGGAATTTAAAACTAGTTGAGATTTAAAACCTAGTACCTTAAATCCTTATGTCTATAGTATTATTTACTATATTATTGCTTACATACACAAACAGAAAACCATATTATAAGAATAACAAAAAAGTTTTTTGGTCGTTTGGTAGTCACAAAAATTTAAACACTTAGCACGTTATAAGTCTTCAGGCTTTCACGGCCGGCGTTGCATGTAGAATATACTGCTTCCGGGCTGTTTGGCCGTGGTCGATGTGAAACTTGCGTTCCAGACGTTTCGTCGATCACTGCGGTCGACATCTTCAGTGGCGCAGGGCCGGGCGACGACAACTTCGGAGACCTTGCCTCGCCGGCGGCTGACTTGCGACTAATGCCGAACCTTGAATCACCGAGTGGCTCTCAGTGCTGGGTTCCAAAAAGATTGGTACCCAGCACTGAGAGCCACTCGGTATCACAGTGCAAACAACCAATCAGGATCGCGTACGTCCGCGCCACAGCGCTCGACCAATCAGAATCGAATGAGTCGATTCCCCGCTCCGACCGTGCCTATAAATACAGCCGTGATTCAAGGTTCGGCATTAGTCGCAAGTCAGCCGCCGGCGAGGCAAGGTCTCCGAAGTTGTCGTCGCCCGGCCCTGCGCCACTGAAGATGTCGACCGCAGTGATCGACGAAACGTCTGGAACGCAAGTTTCACATCGACCACGGCCAAACCGCCCGGAAGCAGTATATTCTACTTAGCACGTTATTGACGTACCAATAATAGCTGCTAGAAGAACTGTAAAAAAGAATTCAATAATATAAAAAAAGGGAATATCTCAAAAATATATAACTTTTCCCGTAAAATGGACCCGGGTAAAATGGCAGGGAGGTATGGCATATATAGAGAATTTATTTGTCTGTTTATTAAACATTACCGTATATCATGGAACGAGAATGTTTAAAAGTTAGTACTTACATAACTTTTGTTTTCATATTATTTTGGTTTTCAGGATTATACATAACAACATCGAGATACGGCAAGCCGAAGGTGATTTTCAAAGGGAATATGTATAACCTGCTGAACCCTTATGCACCAAAGAAGATGTGGCGATGTGTGAAGTGGTCTTCCTCATATAAGTGTAGAGCGTTTGTCGAAACTATAGACGGATCAATTACTAAGTTCAGAGATGGACATACTCACTGATAAACTGATATTAATCTTTGCATTTTTGCACAAGTTTTAGGTTTTAAGCTTATGTAACCTTCAGAACTGCTGCGAAAGAAAGATTCTCGACCAGTGGCCAACTACGGATTGGTAATTGAATGTGGCATGTCGAGAAGAAACAGCGACCTGATTGTCTCCTCCATCACATGGAGACTCTCTATGAGAGTACATACCACTTATGATAGAAGTATTTGAAAGATGCATATATTCTTGAAATAACCTTGCATTGTTTGGTTTATTTTATCGATCTTGGCTCTTTATAATGAAACCGCAAGTTAGCGAACCAAGCGCAAATGAACTTTCTTATAAGTGGTAACACTTTTTAAATAAATTTTAAAGAAATTAGTATACCAAGTATTAAAATCAAATAAATAGGACTGGTCGCGGGTTCAAGGCCCGTCTAAGCATTCGCTTTTTCAATCTAAATCGATTTAAAGTGACCATAAGTTTGTAGAATAGAATGGGAAGATGAATGTATGGGATTGACATCGTTTGACGCCTGTCATAAACATCAGAATACGTGTCAATCCCATAAATTTAACTTTTTATTCTACAAAAAGACGAGTAATGAATCGACACTTGTCTAGGAGGGCTGGTCATTGTAAACCGTTTCATATCCTTATGAATAATCTTAAATTCAAAAGGTACCAACAAATCTCATCAATAGCTTTACAAATTTTGCGAATGTTGTTACATATTGGGGAATAATGACTTTACGATAAATTTAGATTTTTTTTTGTGATTTTTTTAATTTATTTATAAATTGATTTTTTTTAAATTGAATTTAGCCTATAAGTATAACGTGTTCGATTGAAATGAGAAGAATGAGAAAGTCGAGAATTGTAATATGGAAAGTTAAATAATTGTTGTTTGGTCAGTCCAAACAACAATTATTTACTGTCGTTGAAAGAAAACAGATTATGAATACTCTCAGAATTAATTCTTGTCACACTCAGGATTTTGCGAGGGGTCTACATTATGTAGGTATAGTCCTCGCAAAACGCTGAGTGCGAAACTAACTCACAGTGCAGTCATGTAGTAGCAGTATCTATTATTTCCAAAAAAATACTTTGTCGTTTTATAATAGTGTTTATATTATAAGATTACCGATAATATGATGCTGATGATTTTTACGGAGGGGGCGGGAGGGAAGTCGGCAGGTTGTTCGATAGAGTTATGAGTTAGGTATACTTAAATTAAATTGGTATGGAAGAAAGTAAGATTGACATTGTACATTTTTACTTGGTAATAATTTAAAAAAAAATTACAATAAACACATTTTATTGAAGTTTATTCACGTCGGTCTATTTATTTTAAAATGGTTATATTTATACATTTGTTAAATTGTCTAGTCGTAGTAAGAAATGAAAACGAGAGAAAAACCAGCGGCAGAAGACCAAAAAATATAGGTATTTACGGCTAAGGAAATGAATATACACATTTTCGTATAAAGCTGTTTGAAAAAGTGCATACTTCTATCCTTTGTCGACGTACACACGGCAAAGGAAATAAATATACGCCTTTACATTTAAAGCCCTGTGTAAAGTTGTATACTTATCTCCTTTGTCTTCTGTACATCATTCAGTATTTTATAATTTCAGATATAAAACTAACAACATCTAAGTACGGACAACCCGTGATCGTATACAGGGGGTTTCGTTTTAATAAACATAGCAGCAGCAAAAGAGAGAAAGGCTACTTTGTATGCGGCCGAAGTTCCAAGGGCTGCCGAGCTTTCATACGGACGTATGAAAACGAAATAATTCAAATTAGGGAAAATCATAATCATTCATGACAATAAAATTGTTTTCATCACTAATTGTACATATCTGTCTATCTATTCATCTTGGAACTTTACTACAAGAGTCATGTGATAACGAGGAATTTCACGAGGCGTTCTAGTTTTAGTTTTTAATTTGTTCGTTTATTTTTATGTCTATTGGTAATTGTATATAATTTCTTTTTTCCTTATGTTACTTACTTATTATCGTTACAAAATAAATGACTGAAAGTAAGTAAGTAAGCAGTAGATGATGTACAGTAGATAAATAGATTAGAATAATATTTTGAATACCATCTCAAACTGGTTTTCTGCAAACAACCTATTGATGAATGCAGAAAATATCAAGTGCCAAATAGTAGGTTTACACTGCCCAATGTGAGGCAAGCACTTGTTGATGTCCTGCTGGGGGTGGTTGGAATTCGTAACTAGTACTACATTTCTAGGTATTACAATAGATTCTAAACAATATGTCACTATTTTGGCCAATAGGCTTACCTTATAGTGTAAGACATATTAGGCAGTTGACGGATGTAGCTACCGCTACACTCTGGTGGGATACTCTAATGACTTCCATATATTATGTTGAAGTTTATCGGATAATAAAATTATTGAAGAAATGAAATAAAACTATTCTTAACGGATTTAATCGCAACTTATTTGATATTATTTTAACCGACTGCAAAAAAGGAGGAGGTTTTGTATTTGAAATGTTCATTTTATTTACACTGAGCCCGGCGTTTCAATTGCTTTTGAGCAGCAATAGTCACCGTACATAAACACCCTGTGGATTCTCCAGAAAGTAATCATTTCATTGGAAAGTTGTCCTCGCACTTGGACATTTATTTATTTTATGAATTAGTAAAATCACAAAAACCTTAATTTAAACCTTAATCTACATTTCAGATCCTCTATACGGCATAACTAGGATGGGAAAGCCAAACCTGGTGATAGGAAATTATACTTATAATTTACACTTGACAATCGGGCCGAAATCAGTATGGCGCTGTAAGAAATGGCGATGGGGGCAATGCAGATCCAGCATCACCACTGTAGAAAATAATGTACTGAAGATGAATAAACCACATAACCATTAATAGTCGATTGTGTTTCTCCTCTCTGGAACTCATATTATAAGCTATGCTTAGTTTTGTAAAGATGTAAATATTATTTAGAGAAACGACCAATGTATTTATATTCAAATATTTGCACTGAGCAGGAATCGAACTCGCTAATTCAGTAGCAGTCAAAAACCACTATAAGGTTGTATGTACAAATTGTTTATAAACAAATAATTATAAAATTACCATCAAGTTGTAAGTTAAGTTAGGTTAATACGTGGCATGTTTGAGGCTTAGCAATAATGGGAGTCGATCTCTCGCTGCCGGCCATCCTATGCTCCTTGGTCTACAGCGAGAGAAGTTTCACCGCAGTCGCATCCTTCTGAGAGGAAATCATCTCGCGGAAGGAGGCAGCGGCGCGTGAAAGAGAGGCAGACAGCCTTGCTGACCCGATTCACAGAGCCACCACTTGGGTGATCCGTCGACGAGAGCGTAGTATTTCTGACAGTTCACCTACTAAGTCGCGGCGTATGGCGCACGGCATGTTGTTTTAGTCTCGTGAGAGCCTCACATAACCGCGCGGCTTCCCCGAGCCCGGTTGCAGTTAATTTTTCAAGCCCAAACAAAAAAGAGGTTAAGTCATGGCGTGGCATATCACAGATCACATTTCAATTATTTTTTCACATTTTTTTTTTACCTGTACAGCAAATTATGGAACTATACATCACATTATTATACAATTGTTGTAAATAATATTACGTGTTTTATTTTTTAAAACTAATGTTTGCGATTCTGCCCGCGTATAGAACCTATAATATTATGAAAGACTAGTTTTTGCACTCGGCTCTACCCGCATAGATGTCGGTTAACGCGGCCAAATATAGCCTATGTCAATTTCTCAAGGTCTAATCTACACCTATACCAAATTAAAATCGGTTCAGTGGTTTAGGTGTGAAAGCGTAACATACAGACAGAGCTACTTTCGCATTTATTAGCATGGATGAAGTCATTGTGACCAGGGTAACAGGAATTCATTGAAATATGGATAACAGAACAGGTTCAGAGATAATCGGTGGATTTAGAGAAAAAACCCTTATTTTAACGTGTAAAATTCGTTTATTTTTATGTTTCTCACATGTTTAATGAGTTTCGGAATCCACTACACCTGTGGATGCTTTGACTTCGACTTTCGACTTTGACTTCTTCAATAATTGTTATAGATTCGGCACCTACTCGGATGTCTTTTGGTTATCAGACAGAAATACCATATTTTTCAAATAAATTTTCAAATTAATAACCTATTTTATTTACAGAAATAAGAATGATCGAATCAAAACATGGCAAACCGATGTTATCGATGGGCGAATATCGGTTTTATCAACATAGTAACTATCGGGAGGGCGCCACCAGAGTCTTATGGGTCTGTAGCAAATGGAGCAGCGGATGCCGTGCTTCCATAACTACTTACTCCGAAGAAGTTATTAAGATAAATACAACTCATTCTCACTTGAAAAGAACGAAAGCTAATTTTATGGTTTGTTAAATATTTTATTAATATTTCATCATCATCATCATCATCATCATCATCATCATCATCGTCATTATATCAGCCGCACACAGTCCACTGTTGAACCTAGGCCTCTCCTATGGACTTCCAGAACGCCCGATCTGAAGCAGCCCGGTGACCTTGATTCCCTTATTATTTACTAAATCAATTATCACCAAAACGAACTTTGACGATTCAAGACTTATCTTCTGCAATTTTGCTTTTTTATTTACTAAAAGTTTTTCTTCCCGAATCTATGCATTAGTTTAACTTATTTAGTTTTCATTTCACAGATGAATATAAACGTGTTACATTGAGTGAAACATGAAAACTCAATTTCTTTAAAGTGTATTTTCCGTTTCATTTTTTTTTTGGCGGTGTGTCGTACGAAATGTCGCACATTGGGACAGGTCTATGTCCAGCAGTGGACTGCAGTGGGCTAATTGATTGATTAATATTTTTGTTAACAGTTTGAAGAGTATCAGTTCCAAATATCAATAAAATTAATCATATTTCATTCAGGTATAGTTCTGATCAGTCATCTAAGGGCAAGCCAATGCTACAAATGGGTAACAATCGTTTTATCAACACAGCGGGTACCGCAATGGTGGGCCTAAGGTTAGATGGATCTGCATCAGAAGCCCAGCTGGTTGCCGAGCTGCCATAATCACGGTTGGGACTATGGTTGTAAAGTTACTCAAAACTCATAACCATTAAATAAGTAGTTGAAAATAATGTTGCTTGTTTCATTTAATAGAGAAAATGAAGTGACTATAGACTCAGAGTATACGCCAGTATATATATCTATCTTTATATACTATGCTATGGATTTCACTAATCTATGATTTGTTATTCGAAATTGATTTTCACTTCTGTATAGTTGTTTTTTATTAATAACGTTCTTATTATACAAAGTGAATCGCGTTTTGACTAATTACACACGTAGTAGCTATATAGAACAACTATTAGGTATGAGTATTCTTATCAACTTCCCTCGTTAATAAATGTTTCTGTTAGGAGTGCGATCCACTTGTACATATCTTTTTAGATACAGGACAAGCAGGTGAGATAAGCAATATTTGCTAAACTTTCCACAAATATATAAAGAAAGAACTTACGAACGAGAGATTCTGGGTACACAACTCAGTATTCTTGCCATTTTTATGGGTGATAATAGGCTACCAGAAATCATTACGCATTGTACCCTTTAAACTGTACTAATGGATGGCAGCGTATGTGCTTTAAAAAATGTTAAACTGTAGTTTGATTGAATTTAATTCAATCAAGCTCAGTTTTATTCTGATACTTGAATATAATAAACATTTATTGTAGGTACGTATTTTTACACCCACATACGTTACAAAAATCGGGTTTAATCGCACTTTATCATTCGTCATTCGATTCGTGTGTCGCTGCCATCCATTGCAGTATGAAATAACGATTTTTCTACGTGATTAAATTATTATACATTTGTTCCGACATTACTACAAAAAATTATATGCGATTTTCGATGATTGTATATTTTTGTCGAATGAAACCGCATTTCCCTAATGGTCCCAATATTCATCATTTCGATTATGAGGAACTAAATTACATTTGTGTTAATATTCGAGTTTTCTTTCAAATGAATATCGATGTTTTTTTTGGACGTAAGTGGGCAATTTATTTAATAGAATCTTTAAATCAATATAATAAAGCGATATTTAGATCTTATAGCTAGGTACATATTGAAATCGGATCTTGTTTTAGGGAAAACATACAAGATGCCTCTCACTGGTGCTGAAAAAATGATGTGTTATAGAGAAAAAATGAAAAATGAACGGCCAGACGTGTACAAAGCTCAATGCGAAAGAGATTTAAAAAGATTAATTCTCTCAAAAAAAAGAAAGAAAGAAAATATCCGAAATGTCAAAAAGCGAAGGCTAGGTACAGCGAAAAAAATGGAGGGAACAAAAACGAAGAAGCCGAAAAAGAAAATAAGAGAAGCAAATACAATCAGAAAGTGTAATAATATAAACGGTCAAAACAATTAAACAGAATTTTAATTTTAACTTTAGCAACTTTTTTTAACTTTAACCAACTTCCACGATTAAAATAACTGATTTAAAAATGATAAGATAAAACAAATGGCGAGTGAAGAAGTTTTCGAATATAGATTGAAATTTACATACCAAAAAAACTCAAAAAGGTTATTCCAAAGACCATATTTAATGCCAAAAATAAAACTTACGTACGCCAAATGATGGATCTAAAAGGAAAGGTAGGTATACTACTAGGTATACTATAACTCAATAACAACCAACCATCCGCTTTTTGGGCTCATCTGAAACCATTCATAGATATTATTAAGAAATCACTGAAAATTTCTGTAGTATTAGTATACATTTTTCAGACGGTCCATTGTCTCAATATCGCCAATTTTTTTTTTACTTTCATACCCATTGCATAACTTTGGGACTGGTATTTGATTATAAGTATATGTTGGTCCTTTTTGAATTTCGAAATGGAAAATGTTTTGTGAAAAGTGGCAGCGTGGAGTGATATTTAGAAAAGTCAGCAGCAGCTGTTAAGAAGATGATCTATTGTGAACTTCAAGTTATAGTAACGACATATTTTCATTTTTTTCTGCTGTAAATGCGTTATATATATGACGCTTAATAGTGTTTTTATTGTTAACTTATTGATTTACCAGTGAAAAAACTAAATCATTTTAATTATCATTTGCTTTTTAGGCAATTATTATTGTGGTCAAACAACTGAAATTGTTGAATTTTCTCTCGTGGAACACGTTGTGCCTGTGCCTAAATTTTGCCAGTAAAATTCACGCCTTTAGCTGTTTTATTAAAAGTTTTTCAAAAAGTATTAAATTGACTACATTAAACTAAACACAATATAGCATAGTTAGGAATAACTCATCATTTTTAGGTGGTAACGTTTTTGTGAAAATGTCCATGTGCCTAAGAGAAGCTAAGATAAAATTTATTACTAATCCCATCAACTAGAAAATGCCTATTTAAATTTATTTTTATTTTCACAGGAATCCAGATGACGACATCAAGAAGGGGCAAACCTATTTTAAAAGTAGGCGAATATCGTTTCTGTCAACATAGTCTTTACCGTAAGGGTGGGCCTAAAGTGCTATGGATCTGTGTAAAGTGTTGCTTGGGGTGTCGTGCTTCGATTACTACAATTGACGGCGCAATTGTAAAATTTTACAACACTCACACACACATAGAATCTCAAGAAGGAAATTATTAAACAGACTGACATAATTATAGAGTAAAAATACTGATGACGATTTATTCTTAACGAACAACTGTTTTCCTTTAGACTTTTACTATTTAATTTTTTTCTTAATCTAGAGTATTTATTTGTTTTGTGTATTTCTCTTCTTTTCTAGAGTTGACTTTTTATAATTATGTGTTTGGTTGGTACAATAGAAGTACCTACAAAATGGCATCACAAATATGAAATCTTGAAGATTTGTGTCACATTTATAGCGTGGATCTCACAATGTTGAACGTCGGTTCCAATTGATTATAAGAATTAAATTAAAATGTAACTATTTTATTTCATACTAAACAAAACCATGTAAAACTGAACCGATTTACGAAGTAATCGTAATGCCTGCCTTATCTTATTGCTTCAGAAATAAGAATGATTGTGTCACGAATGGGAAGGCCGATGCTACAAATGGGAGAATACCGCTTTAATCAGCATAGTCTTTATCGTAAAGGAGGGCCAAAGGTGCTGTGGATTTGTGTCAAGTGGAGTGCTGGGTGCCGCGCGTCTATGACCACATTTGAGAATGAAATAGTTAAAATGAATGCTGTACATAAACATTAAGCTCTTGCTTATTTTAATAAATAATTATTTTTACACGTATTGTTATGTTAGTTGAAATGATTACTTTATATGTTATTTTTTAATAGAAAGACTGTGAAAAATAAACACATATTTTATATTTATTGTTATTTTATAAAAAAAGTATTTTAGTTTTATTACATTGCATAATGGGTTACTGAGTTTTCTTAGGCGCAAGATTAGATTAGTTTTTAGTCGGTTCAAGTCCGATAACCCAATCTCACCATTAGTCTCTGTGATATGAAGCAACAGAAGGCTTTTTTTTTTAACGTGTGGAAACCCCCACGGGCTTCACCCCATCGGTGCCAACGATGGGGTGGGCGTGTCGGAATCGGACCGACTAAAACCACACGGTGTCCTTCCCAAGTGTCCATTGCCGGGCACCCCGAGTAAGCCCTCGAAAGGATAACCCCAGGGTTGCCGGCGGACAAAGCAACAGAAGGCTACCGTACGAAAAAAGAGGTCTGGGTTATATCGGTAGCGACTGCCGCCTGACAGCCCTACCTGGGCCCTGATTCTGTTTTTTTTTTTCATAGTCAAACCACTACGATGCCACAGTCACTTTAATCAATGCCATTTAGACGTTACTGTTATTCAGTTAAAGTCTAAAATGAATGAAAAAATGTTATGATCTCTTTCTCTTTGCATTTTGGTCTTTAAAACTCAGCCATAAAGTCTAAAATTAAATGACATTTTGAGTAATGTCAGCGGTAAGACAGTGGTTTTGTTATGTCATGAAATTAGCGGAATCGGGGGCCCGAGTTACGTTTAGTGGCCAACCACTGACAGAGTTGTTCAGGTCGCCCATATAATTATGTAAGCCCACACCTCGACCTAACGACTGCTGTAAGCCGAAATCGACTTGAAACGTGCCGTCCGAAGCATGGAAGAAATATCAGATAAAATATCAAAAACCCCTCACCCATCCATATGGCAACTGCGCTTATGTTGTTTAACTCACTGATCGTTGACCGAACAGTTATGCTTCAAATGAATTGAAACATACGAATTGAGTATATGAAGTAGGTACCTATTAGTGGGTAGCAATCCTAATTTTGCCTATGTTTTTTACAGAAATACGTGTAATTACGTCATCAAAGGGCAGACCGATGTTACAAATGGGTAGATACCGTTTTTGCCAACACAGTTGCTCTCGCAGGGGGCAAAATAAGGTTCGATGGGTGTGCATCAAGAGTCATACTGGATGTCGGGCCTCGATAACTACTTCCAGCTATCAAACGGTCACTAAAGTACTTACAATGAAAATAAGTCACAACCATTAATAGTCTAGTCTACTGAATTATAGTAGATACAGTCAGCATCAGATCGACCCTGTTAAACAAAGTACTCATTATGATCTTAATACCTTGGTTCCCCGGGTTCCCCCCTCCCTGTTAACTGATTGTTTGATATTTCGTACACATCTTTGGTTCGGGCAATACCACAACTTAAATGGCCTTGTTTGATTGGCTTGATTTTAAAATCATTTTGAGGCTTTTTTGCTCAAGATATTTCTGATGCTGACTGCACTTGCAATTCAAGAGCAAACGCGCGCGTGTTTTAGTTGTAGTGTTCGCGTACACACACGTTACGTTAGTGTGTGTGACTATTTAGATAGTTCTTTTCTCTGCTAATTGTACAATTTCTATGCACACGCACACATTCACATGTGTACTAACACGATATGAGCACAACTAAACGTGCACATTTGTAATTTGCAACAACCATACTCGTTGTGTAAGTAGTGTTATGGTGGCACTTTACGTGGCTATTTGTATTTGCGTATTTAACATATTTCACAAATAATTACCATGCATAGTCAGTGTATTTGACAAAGCATTGGCCTTGATAATATATGACCAATACCAAATACGTAAGTTCAATTGATAAATTATATAGTATTTTTTTTAATTCAATAAGGCCGGTAGTATTTTTTAACCGGAGACAAAATGTGAAAATTCACACGTGACACCACTTTGAAGGGAATACTTTTGTGAAGTAAATTGTAGGTATTTGTCTGTATTTGGTGTTTGCGTACCCAAATATTTTGCTAAATACAATAAACGCCTAATAGCAAACACAAATAGCCATAAAATTTATATGAATATAAAAATATTTGAAAGGATTGCATAGCGATTTTTTGGTGTTATTAGTAGATACATTGAGTTATACGGGGATGCCCCGTGAGGATGGCTGATGAAAAACAACTGAAACGTCTTAATCAATGTAAATAATAAAATAATACTAAATAAATCGTCACAGAATCCGTTAACAATGTTATAATTTCAATACGATTGACATGGTCATTTATATTACAAGTGGGATTACTATTATTAATAGTGTGGTACTATTACTTTGTTTTGCGCCACTAACACGCATGTACTAAGTAGAAAAAATAAAAACACAGTCATATGCTCACATAGTTTTCCTTCTAGGGGGCAGAGATAACAGCCCGCCACATACTTGAATCCTTAGGGTGCTTACATAGAGAAGCAGGTTTGCCCGCGCGATCGTCGATTTTTCACCACGATACCAAGCAAACTCATTTACACACACCCTATTAAGTTTAAACAATAGACGATCGCGCGGGCAAACCTGCTTCTCTATGTAAGCACCCTTTCATACTTCTCGAGGATTTTCTGCTGTCCTTAAACTTTCATTTTTCAAGTAAACATGGTAGGAAATATAGTGATATTAGTGATACTTAATTTAATATATTGTTTATAATGTACTATTTATTTCAAATAAAGTCTATAATACGACATTTAAGTTCCTTAAATACCTAAAAATAATTAGAGGTTTGACCTTTTCATTGTTTATTATTTATGCTATTGAATTACTTAAAAAGTGCCAACAGCTGTTATTTTGAATAAATTTATTAATAAGTAAGTTAAATTTATTATTAATAAGTACTATAAGTTTTTCTTTTGAATCTCAATTTTAAGCCTATTTAGATTACATAGGCTTTTTTAAAGAGTAGATACTGGTAACAGAAATTACTAGTATTACGGTTGACCCCTTAAGCTAAGCTAAATTGCTTGTACTTGGAGGTGATCCACCTCGGTAATGTTATGAAAGGAGGTAGGATACGACGGTATTTCCGTCCAATTGAGCAGTCCGACTGGTGAAGTATATATACCGTGGCCATAATGACCTCGTGTTGTGTTCCCAGCGGTGAGTAGGGTAGCCAGATCTCACTGGAGGGTTTTTGTGCTGTCAGTGGAAAGACCAAAGGCTATTCCTGCTTTATCTTCTACACTGACGGCACAGAAACTCTATGTTTACAGGGTCGGCAGCACGAGTGTGACTCCACTGGTGATGCACTCGTCCATAGGTCACGGTAACCACTTTCCATCAGGTGGGCCAGTTCTATTTTTGTATAGAAACTATCGTGAGCCATTTCTCATTCGATAAATTTATTACGGCTGTACTCACGTCACTTGTCAGGATGCGCCCCACTAGTTTCGGATCCATGTTTTTCATGCAACGTAAATGTTCCTTGAGCAGCGTCGCGACCCGGAACCAGCCGAGTGCCCCGCCGAGTTATCCGAGCGCGCGCGACGACAGTGCCAACGTTGGGAACGCAGTAAAGCACCTGACGTCGCCGCGCCTGGGTGCTCTGCTCATGATTAAGGACTCCGGTCGGGTCCGAAACTAGTCGGGCGCTGACAAGTGACGTGAGTACAGCCGTAATAAATTTATCGGGCCAGTTCTATATTAAAAAAGACCTGGATTCGAACCAGGAACTCTCGATCTTAGCTTAAATTGCTTAGAGACCGAAGCGTTAATTATCTCTCAACAAGCTAGTAGGTCGAAATTATCTCTTTATGTCATATTGTACTAATATTTCCATTACATCTGTTACAGAGCAACCAGAAGTGAAGAAGGTATACTCAAGGATGGGTAATCCCATGTTACAAGTGGGCAAGCACCGTTTCTGCCAACACAGCCGGTACCGCAATGGTCGGTACCTACCCACAGTGCGTTGGATTTGCAACAAGAGCTGTAATGGCTGCCTTGCTCATATCACGACCTATCACAATGATGTTGTCAAGATAAATAACGCACACAATCATGAATAACTAAATTATAAATTGACGATGGAGCCACTCGTTCCCTAAAATTCGTACCCTGCATCTAGGAGCTGAGCATAAGCACGCTAAGAATTCGACTTATGCCAGAAGGCCAATTCTCGTTATAAAAATATATTCTATATTAAACTACATCGAGAGTATTATCAAAACAGCCTCGCGTAAACTCGGGAGTCCTGAACAGAGTGAGACGGTTTTTCACGCCGCCGGAGCAACGGTGTCTTCTATACAAGACACAAATTCGTTCCTGCATGGAATACTGCTCGCATCTCTGGGATGGATCCGCAAAGTACTTAATAGATGCTCTCGACAGGTTGCAGCGACGTGCGGTCCGCATTATCGGAAATCCTGAGGTTACGAATACACGTTATGGTTTTTGACATTTAAGAGATTGAGGTTACACCAAGCTTTAATGTAGAATTGGCTTTTTCTGGTAGTAGTGTCGCTGACGGGGCTGCACACGCTCTCGGGGCTGCACACGCTCACCGAGTGTCCGGCGTTTGAAGCGCCGAGGCGGGAGCTTGTGACGGCCCTGGGGGTGAGAGTGCTCACGCCCCCCATGAGCGCGGGCCTGAGGGTGACGGGTGGAGCCGCTCGTCACCCTAGCAGAAGCAGGCCACGGCGGCGGCGCGCATCGTAGGACGATGCCCCCCCCCCCATACCGGGGGCGAGTCGGGGACCGCGTGGTCCCTCCTCCCGAGGAGGGCCAGACCGAGAGGAATGGCCCTGGGTCAGCCGGGGTGCGAGGGATATGTCAAAAGACAACCTCACCTCCGGCCTAGCACATCGACCCACAGACGGCGTAGGTTATGTCGGTTCGAGTCCGACATAACCTACCCCTCCGGCTCCGGAGGGGTGGGTATCCGCGGGGATTTGACGCACGTAAAAAAAAAAAGGAGTGTCGCTGAAAATATCGAAGTTCAACCACTACGAAGTTTGGCTCTTAAAACAGACTCAAACTGATTTGCCTTTTGGTCGAAGGGTAGAAGTAATGCCAGTAATATTAGCATAGTAAAATAAAATAAATAATGTTCTTATTATTGAATTTATTGATTGTTATTACTAAAGGTTTATACATTCGAGATGTAAAAGCATAGACAACCGTACACAGTACTGCCTACCTAGTGGCAATTTTGACCGGCGTATTGTTGAATAGAATAATGAATGTATGTGGTTGACACGTATTTGAGGTTTATGACTTACGTTGACGACTGTCATAAAAAACAAAATACGTGTCAATCACATACGTTAATCATTCTATTGTACAGTATTTATAAATAAGTGGTATAAAAAACAATACGCCGACGAACGAATTGCCACTTGCCTAGGGGGGCTGGTTGATAATATAATCATTTAAATAACTTAAGCTTACTTTTAATCTTAGCTTGTAATAAACATAAATAAATATGTGTAGCTATATAGGTTACAAATTATTTTAAACTTGTTGTAAGTTGTTTTAAGGTAAAATATTTAAACTTAAACTTCATGTTAACATTTATAGTAATCATATTATAATCGTAATTGAAGTAGTAAAATATATTACTCGAATTGTGTCTGTTTTCTTTCTTGCAATTTGAGGCTCTACCTATTTATTTTAACTTCATTGTACACGTATTTACGAGTAACGATTACATAATTAAAATCTATGTATATGGAAACAGTACAATGGGCGGCCTTATCGCTTAGAACGACTTCTACCAAGCAACCTTTAGATGTTGATGTTTTGGTAAGATTAAGCAGTAATTAAAAAAAGTAAACTTGTAATACAAGAACATGTTTCACTGTGTCACGCTGACCAACTGACCACACATCCTGGTTGTTAGAAAAATCTCCTATACATACGTGTTGAGGTGTTCGATAAGTAGATGTCCTTAGAGGTACCTACACAGTACTTGAATGCGCTCATTCATGTCTTTCGTTTCGGACGAAATCGCGCACATTGGGAGAGGCCCAAGTCCAGTAGTGGACTGCAGTGGGATACTTGATTGATTGATTGATATTTGAGTCCTTAGACTTAGTAATAATTTATCTATATAATAGGTTTAATCCTCTTCATTTAGAAGGTACAGTCGA
Organism: Eilema caniola; assembly: GCA_949126895.1. Classification (NCBI taxonomy): domain Eukaryota; kingdom Metazoa; phylum Arthropoda; class Insecta; order Lepidoptera; family Erebidae; genus Eilema; species Eilema caniola. The sequence goes on from OX421473.1 coordinate 19,027,455, forward strand.
CGAAGGACATACGTACCTATATACCTTTACATATAACTTTATTAAATGTCAAGGTGTTGAAGTATTTTCTTTGTCAAATTTACGTAGAAGGTAATTAAATGTCTAATAATATAAATTTGTTTCAGCAATAACTATAGTTAAATCGAAGAGGGGCCAGCCGATATTGCAGATGGGAACATATCGTTTCTACATACATAATAAATACCGCGACGGTAGGCCCAAGGTCTTGTGGGTCTGCATCAAATGTTGTACTGGATGCCGAGCTTCGATTTATACTTTCGACAGTGAAATTATTAAAATGAATACTAAACATAATCACTAATTTTTATACTAATTGTAGTTTTTACTTGCTTGTTACTTATTTATTAATTTAGATATTCATTTATGTAGCCACGTTAGATCGTGAGGGTTGTGAATTGTTATTTCCTCAATGCTTGTAGCCTATGAACCCCCTCAGACAAGTGGCAATTCGTTGGTATTTTAGAATATATTTGTATATATTTCGCAGCCAGCTAGCTTAATCAGCCATTAAATTAACTGCCTAGGCACTTTACTGAACGGCGCCGTTCAATTAGAGGCCTGAATGGTGTTCAGCTATTAGATTAAACGGCTATGCAAATAATTTGGATGGATGAAGTTTAATTACTTGCCAAGCCATTTAATGAAACAGCTAGACAAATGACTTATTTCTATTATTTCTGCATGGTTATAAAAAAAAACCGCAAATAGCGTTAGAACTTCTAACCTAACCTATCCAAGTCGGATTGCGTAGTTTCTCAATAAACCTATCACAAATTTTCTGTGAATACACCTCTGCTTATTCCCTCGGGAATTTATATGTATGAGTATATGTATGTATGTAATTTTCTATCTTATTTCGGGGTAGTGCTCATCTTACGAATAGCCTAAGCATTAGCCAGCCAGGTTATTAAATGTTGTAATAAATGTTACGGCTGAATGTTTTTCAGGCCGTTCATTGAATGGCGCCGTATAGTTAAAAGCCTAGGCAGTTCATTGAATGGCTGATTAAGCTAGTTGGTTTCGACATATATATTATAGAGAATACTTGTCAGTTCCACACATTCATCTGAACTGATCAGTAGGTACAATAAATATATATATTTTTAAACTTTTTATTATAATTATTTGTTTTTTGTGTATTGAAAAATTACTTCTGTTTTATGAATTTCTACCAACATTAAAATCCTCTGGCTGGATTTTGTAACTAAATATTCATATTCATAATGTTAATTTTATGTGAGATTTTTGTACAACAAATATTATCTAATATCATTATAATATTTTTTTTATGTGTTTCATATTATAATTATTGAAAAGTCGAATGTAGTTTAGGCTTTAGACTTTAGAGTATAGGAAGTATTGGATAAAGTTTTTACAAGCAGCTTACAAATTCTCTTTTCTTTCCATTATGCATCCGCGTGATGCGTCTACTACTTTGCCAGATCTCATAATCTCAATAGATCTTCGGAATATTTAAGCATGTGAAGTTATTGATTCAAGATTTCAATGATGAGTTTCTTTAGAATCTGGTTAGGCCGACTTGCCTACAAAAACTCCGTTCATCGTTATAAGTTTAGGTAGACCCTGTGATTTAATATTCAGAACAACATTTTTAGCAAATATTTAAATAACTGTGTAAATACTTTGTTTGCTATTTATCTGCTACAGATATTCAATTGATCAAATCAAGAAGGGGATTCCCGATGTTGCAGTGGGGGATATACCGCTTCTCACAGCACAGTCTCTATAAAAAGGGAGGTCCTAAGGTGCTATGGGTATGCAAACGTAGAAGTGGATGTCACGCTTCGATAACCACAATTGACAATCAAATTGTTAAAGTCAATAGAACTCATAATCATTCATAAAGTGTCGATTTTGTTTTTATGATTCTGTGAATGCTGTGGTGACTGAGCTAAGTTATCGGAGGAAAAGGAGACAAGGGTTCATTTAAGTGTTAATTAGATAATATTTGACCTTGGTGCTAAGAACTTTAGTAGAGTGGAATATAAAATTGTGCCTGCCACCCTTAGATCGATAATAATAATATATATTACATGTATTGAATACGTTATGAATTTATGAATTATATCTCTAAACATTATGTGTCTAATTTTTACACAAGACTGTTAGTTTTAGTTATTTTCAAAATATATTTTACGAACCGTATCTTCCCTCTTCTCCATCTAAACACCCAGTTGCATGTAAAGCTTGCGCTTTATCAGCTCTCCTATAACTCCATTATCGTTCAACTCTACCGAAAGAAAGCCGAGGTTAAATGTTTACGTCTTTTGTTTGTGTTTGTGAAGTTTTGATGAACGTTTCATACGGCTCTCTGAAATACGGTATATTCTTTCAATGGTTTTAAATAGTAATATGTATATTTCTCTGGATTGCCTTTGTCCAGCAGTGGACTATGATGGGCTAATTGATTGTTCTGATAATTTGGTTATAATATACCTAATAATCAGAACAAGATATTTTAATAATTTATTGAATCTATTCGGAGAAAACAATTTTTAACGTATTCTATTGCTATTTAATTGGTTTTTCAATAAGTGTCTATATATTTTTATTACCTCATTATTTCTTCACCTCACCTCACCTTTCCTACGCATTTGATGAGGCCGACAAGCTGAGTGCCACCATTGTTAACATGGTACGTGTATGTTATCCCTCTTTCCTGAGACTTTGCCTTCAGCTTAACATCAGGCGAGGTGAAGTCAAATTGACGTGTCCTGTATAAATATATATTTATACTGGGCTCCGGTAGGTTTGCTGGTTTTTTCTTTGGATAAGAAAAAGCTTTACTACCTTGAGAAACGCGCGCAATACACATCTCATTCAAAACCTTCTTTGGTTCATTACTAGAATTAATTTATATATATAATTTTACAATGTTTGCTTCAGGAATAACGTTAATCAAGTCAAGATTAGGCAATCCAATGATTCAAATGGGTGAAAATCGTTTTAGCCGACATGGCCGATACCGGAACGGAGGGCCAAGAGTTATTTGGCTCTGCACAAAATGGGGCAACGGGTGCCGAGCGTCACTTACTACATTCAATAATGAAGTTGTTAAGATACATAATGCTCATAATCATGTCAAAAATACTGACAGGTCGAATCGCTATTAGTACCACCCGTCTCATGAACAACTTAGTCAATAAAGCCACGACTCCAGTGTCGGGCGCCGCAGTAGTGGCAGTTCCGGGGTAAGCGGTGAACCAACAATGTGTAAGTAATAGAGGATATCTAATAATAAAAAAATACCATCTGTAATTGTATAAAATATTTAATTAATATTATTCTTGGATACCAAAAAAAACATTAAAATATACGTAAACAATACTTCGTATGAAGCCGTTATTTCATTTTGTTTACCCTCTTCTCTTCACTGCGCCAAAGTGGAAGCTTGGAGCTTTAAAGCCTGGGTTGAATTTTACGGGACCTTTAACCCCAGGATAGCATACGCACGGACGTTGTCCTTCAGATGTAGATGAGGTTGACTTGATCCTTGACTTGATTTGTCAATTAGCTACCTGAAACAAATATAAAAAAGAAATATCCAAAATAATTTACCGCTTTCGTTGCCTCTTGTGTGTCACGCAAATCTTATGGACTTTGTCTCAGCTTAGCTAGTACGGTCTATTGTGTAGTATATTCCAGAATATTGTTGTAATATTACAGAGGTACGTATGCTGACGTCAACGAAAGGCAAGCCAATGTTACAGCTGGGAGAATTCCGCTTCCATCGACATTCAGGGTATCCGCAAAATTCCCCACGAGCGCTATGGGTCTGTGTCAAATATACTTCTGGGTGCCGCGCCTCGGTAACAACGTGGAATAACGTAATAATCAGAACTAAAAATGCTCATACACATAAAAAATATTAAACTAATCGTTGTATATCTACCAAAAATCTGTGCCTTATGTATAACACTGTAATAGGAAGGGTTTGTATAAACATTAGTCACGGTATGAGTATTGTCAATTTTTGTTTCTTAGACCCGTATAATTTAGGTTTCCAGAACAACGCTCAGTTGTGAATCTCACAATGATATTAGAACTGTCATCTAGAATACAATCTGTTCTCAGCCCCTCTAGGCAAGTGGCAATTCGCTAGCTGGCGTTTAGTGGAATAGAATGACGAATATATGTGATTTGAAGTACATGACAGTCGTTAACGCATGTCAAATACGTCAAATCCCATACATTCGTCATTTTATTCCATCAAACGCCGGTTAGCGAATTGCCACTTGTCTAGAGGGGCAGATCTAGTTATAAATCGACTGAGTATCGTTCTGGTCGTTCATGACGTCATGATCAAAATACTTATTTAATTGTATAAATATATAATGTCGTATAATATTACAGTGTTAAATTCAATAAATTGTTTTATTTTCTATTTCTACGTAAATTTCTCATCGAGGTGGGTGGAGACAGGCGTTTTTTAAAGTTGGCTTCAAATTCAAACAGATTCAAATATTATTTATCCTAACTTTATCGTATTTACTAGCGGCTGCCTGCGACTTCGTACACGAGGACCCATTTTACCCCCTTAGGGGTGGAGTTTCGTAAAATCTGATCTTAGTGAATGTCTACACACTATAAGAAACCTACCTGGACCTGCCAAATTTCAAGTTTGTAGGTGTTATAGTTTCCGTGATTAATCAGCGAGTGGTTTTTCGCTTTTATATAATTATGTCGCAGCCAACTAACTTAATCGGCCATTCCATTAACTGCCTAGGCGCTTTACTAAACGGCGCCGTTCAATTAGCGACCTGAATGGTTTTCGGCCATTTGACTAAACGGCTAGGCAAGGAGGCTTGAATTTGGAGAAAATAACCACGAGGACTCTTGCGGGAGCGGAGCTTCAAACCTAATCTAACCAAGTCGGATAGTGCAGTTTTCTCAATAAACTTATCACTACTTTTCTGAATACACCTCTGCCTTATCCCTCGGGGATTTACAGGCGTGAGTATATATATGTATCTATGAAATTTTCGGTCTTATTCCGGGGTGGTTCCTATCTTACACAACATGGCCTAAGCATTAGCCAGCCAGTTTATTAAACGTTGTAATAAACGATGCGGCTGAATATTATTCAGGCCGTTCATTGAATGGCGCCGTTTAGTTAACAGCCTAGGCAGTTAATTGAACGGCTGATTAGGCTAGTTGGCGGCGACATATATATATATATATATATATATATATATATATATATATATATATATATAGATTGGTAAAACAAATATCACAATTAGAATATGATATCTAACGTAAAGCATTGGTTGTTAAACTGACCAATAATATTATATACATACTTATTTTCCGCAGAAGTACATTTAGTTGAATCAAGACAGGGACAACCAATGCTCCAGATAGGGGAATACCGCTTCTCGAGACAAAGCCGTTACCGTAAGGGAGGACCTAAAGTGGTGTGGTCATGTGTCAAATTTCGTTCTGGATGCCACGCTACGGTGACCACGATAGATAACGAAATAGTCAAAATAAACAGTGTTCATAATCACACATAGAATCAAGAAGGTAAGACGTGTGAAGTAGAAGTTTAATCTAAAGAAAGTAATGTAAGAAGCGCCCCTTTCCTTTACTATGCCATAAATATAGGCTCAGTTAAATATCAACCATCAACCATAACTTTCTGTTGATTACTCTTTGCTGGAAGTCTTTCTCCACAAAAAAATGGACTTGTTGCTAGTTGAATCAAATCCATTTATTGCAGAAACCCTACATACAGAGAATGGTTTGGCAATAAATAAATAAAATAAATAATTTCTTAATTTGCTAAAGTTTACACAGCTGACAAAATTATTAATGTACAATTCCTTATAAGTAACGAGTTTAGAACTTCATCGTGAGCTGTGTTCAGGAAATTTGAAACTTTGCCTCTTAAACTAGGTAAAACCCTGTATCTTAAGAGACAATCTTTTACCATGGTGCTAATAAAATGCAATGTTATTCGTTACAGATATAAAAATGATTAAATCAACTAAGGGCAAACCAATGATACAAATGGGTGTGTACCGCTTCAGACGACATAGCACTTTTGGCAAAGGAGTACCTAAGGTCCTATGGGTGTGTATCAAATCAACTTATGGATGCCGTGCTTCAATAACTACAGTTGAAAATACCATCATAAAATACAAGGATAACCATATTCACAGAACTGGATCCACAAAGTAATGTTCTATAAGACCCTTACGAATATGTACTAACATGTTTAAGCAACTTCTGGAGAGATTTTGTCCGACATGCAATGATTGACGTAATTGGTTTTTGACTAGTTGATCCACATTTATTTTCTATGGCAAAGAGATATATTGGAGTAATAATTGCCTGAATAAACAATATTTCCAGTACATTACTTGTGTGTTGTTGTTTGGAATTCTGTGTTTACCTCATTCTTTGGCAATCTGAACAGAAGTTTTCTGATTCTCATTACTGCCAGGTCCTGGACCTGCATTATTCATGGCGTTGTAGCTTCTTCAAAGACCAGTAGTGTATTAATTTTAAAGTAGTTACTATTGTATGCTTAAGCTTTATTTTGGTAGGAGATAATAGGGGTTAAAGTATGAAATTGCCGTTTCATTGTAATAGGTACTTCGAATTGACATAGAACCTTCATGGTTTGAGATTTTTGAGTGAAACTTTTTCCACATGGTACCTATGTAGTTGTTCATTTAAAAATGTGCAACATTCGATTATCGACTTTCAGTTGTTTTTTTTATTCAGCTTAGACAAGAAAGATGGATACTTCGAAAATTCGAGTGATTTTCGAATACGAGTTCCGACGCGGAACTAACGCGGCAGAAACAGCTCGCAATATCAATGTTGCGTTTGGAGAGGGGACTGCTAATGAACGCACCGTGCGATTTTGGTTTAAACGCTTTCGTGATGGAAACTTTGATTTGAAGAACGAACCACGAGGAAGGCCGTCCACACAGGTGAATAACAATGAATTGAAAGACATGGTGGAAGCCGATCCGAGCCAAACTACCCAGGAATTAGCTGCATGGTTACCTTACCAACAATGTTGACTCATTTGCGTCAAATCAATAAAATAAAAAAATGTGAAAAATGGGTACCTCATGATTTGACTGATCTGCAGAAAGAAATGCGTGTTGAAACTTGTGTTGCCTTGTTGAATCGATACAGAAATGAAGGAATATTGGATCGAATTGTGACATGTGATGAAAAGTGGATTCTTTACGATAGCCGTAAGCGAAAAATGCAATGGCTGACCCCAGGTGAAACGCCACAACAGTGTCCTAAAGCAAAGCTTACCAATAAAAAGGTAATGGTAACTGTTTGGTGGTCTCAGCATGGTGTTATTCACTATAGCTTTCTACGATCTGGTCAAGCAATAACGGCAGATGTCTACTGTGCCGAACTCCGAACAATGATAACAAAACTAGCAGTGAAACAGCCCCGACTCATGAATCGATCTTCAACATTATTGCTCCATGATAACGCGAGACCTCATACAGCACGAGATACCGTTTTAACTCTACAGGAACTGCAATTAGAAACTATCCGTCACCCTCCGTATTCGCCAGACCTTGCTCCAACAGACTACCATTTTTTTCGTGATTTGGACAATTTTCTATGTGATAAAAAGTTTTCTTCTCAGGAGGCAGTACAAAATGCTTTCACACAGTTTGTCGAATCTAGATCACCAGAGTTCTATCGCAAAGGCATAAATGACCTTCCTACTAGATGGCAGCAATGTATAGATAATAATGGTAATTATTTTGATTAAATAAATACGTTAAATTAAAAAAAAAAACGAATTTCAATTTGTCAGTACAAATCGGCAATTTCATACCGGGTCCACCCCGTGGTCCACCTCATTAGTTCACCTGGGTGGACCACGGGCATTTTTCTTTACCGTTTACTTTAACCCCTAATATGTAGTCGCAAATAAATATTACAATTAAACATAATATTTTCTCTGAGGTATGGAAGTATAATAATTTTATCTTGTAATAAATATCTCTGCTTAAAGTAAAGTAGGTATTTACAATTTCGCACGAACACTTTAATCTAAACGCTTCTATTCTATGCAAAACACCTTGTAAATTCTTCAGCAGTTAAAAGGATTGTATCATCCAAGGGCCAGCCGATGTTACAGATGGGTGAGCACCGATTTTACCAGCATAGCAAGTATCGTAATGGGGTACCTAGGAGTCTCTGGATATGCCTGAAATGGAGCTCTGGATGTCATGCCCTCATATCGACGTACACAAATGAAGTTGTTAAAATGAAAACTGATCATGATCATCGAAAGAGCTTGAACTCACTTTGATTATATCGTTTTTTTTTTCAAATTTATTTAAAACATCTTTTCGCATAGCTCGAAGAGATATTAAGAACACAAGTGTTATGTAAGTCAGAAGTCTAAGCCCTTAGCATTAGAACAAATATTAGCTTAAGTAATTTAGTACGCCCTAATTTAATAAATCAGCACAGTTTATGATTGATTGTTCATGATATTATATTTTCATAATGATATATTATGCGATAAATACCATTCCGATAGGTATAAATATCTATATATAATTCATCTATATTATTTCCCATTACTAACAGTGGTATTGCATTTTTTACCAGTAATCATCAGTTTTCTATTGACTATCAAAACCTTGTATCTTTCAGTGGTAAATACAACTAAACTAAACACACACTGGTTATCTTATCAACAGTAATCCATTATTACTGTGGTTATATAAGTGTGTTAAAAATCTAATTTTCCTACAGTTATAAGGTTGGTTGAATCAAGAATGGGCAAGCCAATGTTGCAGATGGGCCAATACCGTTACAACCAACATAGCAACTATCGGAAAGGAGGACCTAAAGTTCTATGGGTTTGTATCCGATGGTGTGTAGGGTGCCGCGCTTCCATGTTCACCATCGACAATGAAGTTGTTAAAATGAATAATAAGCATAACCATTAGTAGATGTTACTAGTCCATGTAATTAAAATGTTGTTAAAAATGTAGAGGACTTTTATTAATACGTGGATACAGATATTATTATTATTATTCATGTCGTTGTAGCTTCTTCAAAGACCAGTAGTGTACTAATTTTAAAGTATATATAATTCCCTATATAACTGTCTTTATAGACTGAGAGCCCATGAATACCAGAACTTCATCATTTTATAAAAGCTGAAAGTTTGTCAGCGTATGCGCTTAACTCAGGTAAGAACGATGGCCCATTATGAAGTTTGTGTCTAAATTATATAGTTTTGAAAAGAGAAAAGCTTAGTATTTTTGTCAAATAATAAAGTGTGATTTATAGGCACTATCTTCATACTATCTATTATTAGAAATCGCGTCATTCATATACAAACACTTAAACATGATGGTAACCCTTTGCCAGACACCCTTAATATTCATGAAAGTATATTTTATAGTATAAAAGCTGATTTTCATACAACGTGCCCCAAATTTCAAGGATTAGCTGGCACCAGAGAGAGGACATGGTTACTCGAGAAAAAAGAAGAAAATTTCTCTACTATTTTTTTTACACCAATAGTACCGTTTATGTTATGTTTATGTATAGCAGTGGTCTGCAGTGGGCTAATTGATTGATTGATTGATAGTACCGTTTATCTATCAAAGCCGTTATGACCCAAACTTCTTAATGGGCCATCGTTCTTACCTATGTTGAGAGCATGCGCTGACAAACTTTCAGCTTTTATAAAATGACGAAGGTCGGGTTTTCACGGGCTCTTAGTCCATTATAGCACCCAGTCATCTGATGGTGTGTCGACGACATTTTCTATACGACAAATGTAGGTAAGAATCTTTATAGGATAAGCCTCGTTTTATGGCGTATTATAATATCGATAACGTAGATCATACCAAGTACCTTAATATCAAATCCCTTACCCTAAAACGCATGACCGTGGTAGGTTCAATAAAAACCTACCACGGTCGCCTTTTCCCTACCTACTCATACCACAACTTGTTGCGGGGGGTTTATTCGTAAAATATGAAACGATAGGCGTTTATTAGGTAAAGTGTAATGCCATTATCGTATTAACTATTCATTCATCATACTAACAAATAAATAGTATCGATTGTATTTGAAGAAATAAAGTGCTTCGTAACAAGTCCATGAATCGATACAAAATCCGATGTCTTCTCTATTTTGCGGCAATAATATATTGTTATCCCTTTAATATTTTTATTACAGAGGACGTTATAATATGGACCACGTCACAGCGTGGAAAGCCACTACTACAAAGAGGTCATTACCGTTATTATTTGCATTATACTTATAAAAGAGCAGAGCAGCCTAAAACTGTGTGGCTTTGCATTAGGCGGCCTAACGGCTGCCGATCTTCTATGACTATGGAGGGTAATCAAATAATAAAAAATATGGAAGAACACAATCATAATTGACATTGATCGGAACATCAATATTTTAAAGAATGTATTTAGATGCAGTTTCTGAATTGTCCCTCTTGAGAACCAACGTGTGAGTGTGACGTCCCTTACTGGTTGCACACGTCCATTGGCCACAGTAACCACTTTCCACCAGGGCCGTGTGCTTGTCTGCCAACCAAGTGGTATAAAATAGTTTTATTTGGTTTTATCAAGAACTTAATGGTCAGAGGTCACGGGCGAATATTTGTATGAAATTAATGTTTCCACGTATAAGGTATCTATTTAAAGAAATTCATATTATTAGTATATTTATTTGTATTCTTGGACCCAACCCGCGCTAAGTTTTTAGTTCTGGGTGGTGTTGTATGTTATACGATATTTATTTATTGTTATTTAATATAGAAGAAGAAAAGGATAAGAACTAGTGTACAAATGATAATTCTGTAATTTATGGCAATAAAACCTTTTAAAACCTATTAATCTTTTGAATATTCTGTGTTTTTTGGAATTTTATACTTTCTTTTCTTTTACCTCTAAAGTGTTAAATTTATTTGCAGAACTTGTATTAATTAGGTCCCGGCGAGGCAAACCGATGTTACAAAAAGGGCCCTTTCGGTACTATCAACACAACTGCTACAGAAATGGTCCAAAGTGCCTCTGGCTGTGCATCAAGTTTCGGACGATGGGATGCAAGGCATCCATAATGACTATCGATAGTGAAGTTGTGAGAATTAATGAAGAACACAACCATACTTAGATCAAAGAGAGTTAGGTATTGTACTGAATTAATGACTAGTTGCCCGAGGGTTCGTGGAATTCTGATCGCGGAACCTGGGAACCTATTTCAGGGATAAAACATATCCTATATGTTGTTCCATGCAGATCCATTTATGGAAAAGCCGTGCTTAGAGAATGCGGGAAGCGGCGAGTGTAGATATACCAAGGTAAACATGGCAATGGAGTTCGCACGAATTTTAACAAAGAACAGAATGCCAAAGGAATGATGACGATGTACTCGTAGTTAAGTAGAACAAATATGCGAGTAGTTGTAGAAAAATAAAAATACGACGCTATATTTATGGCACTTTCATTCTTTCATTAGCATTAGACATTATGACTATAAATAGCTAGAAACAGACAGTTTTATAATTTTGTAGTTTTAATTAAAATAGCAATATTTTTTTTATGATCATTAGTTATCAGCGTCATTAGTTTAGTGCCTAAACGACCTTCCTTATTTCATCAATCAATAGTTAAGTCCTTTACTGCCAAGGCAACCTCATTCAGCTGGTTCTAACGCAAGCTTTCCTCTTGGGGTTGTAAGGTCAGATGGCAGCTGCACTCACAAAAACCAAAAGAAGGTTAACGAACCCCAGCTCCGAGGAGTAAGCTTCTAATGCAACCAAGAATTTCAAGGTGATGAAGAGTCTAGAAGTAGAGTAGTTTTGTAATGTGTTGTGGCATAAAAATTACTACCTTTTAACAGGTAGATAAGTAAACTTCTATTTGTTACAGATTTAAAAATAACAAGGTCCAAATTTGGCAGACCAGTGATGATACAAATTGGTGAATATCGTTATTATCGAAAAAGCAGCTCGAGCTCAGGTCCTACCATAACGTGGCAATGCTCGAAATGGCCAACAAAAAAATGCACTTCAATTCTTAATACCTATAATGAAGTCGTAGTGAGCGGTACGAACAATCATAATCATTGAAGAAGAATGATGATATTAATTTCTGATATATTTCTTTACAAATTTTCGTAGAGAGTGGTATGAACAGTCATATATTAGTGAATAAGATTTTCATTTTTAATATATTTCATTGACATTTTCCGTAGTGAATGGTATGAAAAATCATAATACAGATGTTCATCTGTCATCTAGGCATTTCATTTAACATTTTTACGATGAAAGTAACGCGCTTGAATTGGTTCTTATTTATTATTTTCATATTAATCTAAGCGCATATAATTGGGTGCGCATAGTACTAAGGAATGTATGTATGCAAAGTAATGGTGCAGGCTATCTTCTCGAGATTGGAGAGTCAGAAAGCAGTTCATACCGGAAAAGTCAAGATAAGCTACATCAGGGGGACAGCGGACCCCGTGCTTCAAACTGCAAGCTTTAGATGTAACCGGGACAAGCTGAGAGGAAGTTATTAGCGTGTCATTAGTAGGACACGTGAATGACGACCATCGTGATTCAGTAGTGCAAAGATATCATCATTTTAGGATTACTGAATCAAGATTTAAACTTATATAAACTGAATTAAAATGTCTCAAGTGTCAAGAATATACGATAATGACAATATATTTTGTACATACCACTGCTAAAATACTGATAGATATAACTAAAACTAGTCAGTTATAATACGGGTATCTGTTTGTCATATAATTTTAGTAATTTTATTACTATTAATACTAAGAAAAAGAATTTTATATTGCATATAGAATATTGTAAGTCATTTCGAGTCGCTCCTAAAATTAAAGGTGAAATATTTTTATATGGATGCAACATTAATAGTTATAATTTTCACGACTATCTAATGTTATATGGCCTCATCTCATTGTCATCATAAGGTTGTTTTTTTATACTTTGTCGTTTTTTAGCTCTGTCTAAATACTTTTGATGAAATTAATAACTATGTGTGATCAATGTGGGTGCTATGAGTAGGTTTTGACACACAATTTGTTTCAGTAATAAAATTGGCAAACAGAAGCAGCTGTAACAGCTGGAGCAGTGTGAGCATGGTTCTACTGAAGAAGAAAGAATGGTTTCAGATCAACACCTAGAAATTGAATTTGAAGTTCAATCAAAAATTTCTAAAGAAATTGCAGTTGAGATGAAGTCTCATTCTACCGAATTAGTAAAAACTCTCTCTCATGCATGCTCAGACCAAAATGTAAATCAAATGTCAAAGAGTACCAGGTCTGGAAGAAAATGTCATCCTAATAAATAGAAAAGAAACTTAGCTAAGGCTTAATATACATAATTGTTTGCCTTATCTTGTTGATAGCGGTAAGGTGATGCCCACTAAACAACCAAAACCCACAAAATGCTATTTAAAAGGTCGCTTTAAATGTAACATGCTATTCACAGAGAAAGTGAGCGCCAAAATATTTGCAAATTTAGTATCACAAATTATTCATTACAAAAACCGTTCTTACTGTAGCATGTTATTGCTTTGCTTGTAAAAACAATGAGACCTCCAGCAACTTGAAATGGAGCTGCGACTTATAGATATTACTTCAACTTTAAGGAGATCTCACACCGAGTTTGTAATGATTTTTTCATGAAATCTTTATGCATTTATAATGGGCCAATAATTAAGGTTTTTAACAATGTTCATGAACATGGTGAATATTCTGGACGAGACCGCAGACAGTCTTATAAACCAAGGCCGGAATTATTGGAGTTGATATTTATACTAATATTATTGCTATGGAGTGCACTTGAACTGTTTTATTTATGTGATTTTTTATTCATTTATGTTTGATAACAGAATGTTTAGCCTATTTGTTTCAACAGATTTTAAAACAAGTACCTAGTCTAGATTTCCAGACATTATTGCAATAACTATATATTTTGATAGTACATGTTCTGTAGGTACAGTATTATCCCAATTTTTCTGCAGACAATGTTTGCATTTTAACATTATTATAATATAATAAAACAAAACTGTATGTACAGTCGACAAAGCAGATAATGGTTGCACTTTTTCAAATTAAGTTGTATGTAAAGGTGCAACCGTATCTCTTTTGTCGAATATACCAATATTGTATTACTGGAAAAATAAATACGTTTTTTATGTCGTTGTGAATGTTACTTCATAATAAACTTGAATCCTCTACTGAATATGATCGGAAGTTTACGCAGATATTACACATTGAAATACAGCTATTTTTATTGGCTCCGGTTGATTTTCTGCTGGAAATACAGCAGGTTTCCAGCCGTAACCTAAAATAAATCGCGATAGAGTCTATTAAAAATAGTTTCTTTCAACTGTACTGAAATATTAAACTAACAAAGCATTTTTAACAACTCTAGCATTTCAAGTTTATAAGGAATGTATGATAACAACCCTTTTTTTTCCCCAGGAGCCTTTTATACGATGTCAAGATACGGAAGACCAGCTATAGAGTACCAAAACCACAGATACAACTTGTACGTGCCGCATTATTCGCGGGTTCGAGGCGTGGTCGACACTGTCAGACAGAATTGGCGTTGTGTGAAGTGGGGTACCAGCAACTGTCGAGCGGGGATCATTACAGTGGACGGAACGATTGTCAAGTCGACCAAAGAGCATAATCATTAACAAATGAATGCTTGTTATAACACTGTTTTAAGTGCCGGCAAACATCTTGAACAAAGGTCGGAAAGTTATACACTATACGGACCTACTTACCAAACAATTGTAATTCAAATCGATTAAGATTACAAAAAATCACTAAAAAAACAGTGTTTAAAAATGATTGTAACATCATTTATTGTTTCCGATAGTGCGTACGACTATCGGTAGATGGCTCTCACCGTCGCTCGAAGATGGTTGTTTAGGAGAATTTGAAACACATAAGACATTACTAGGTAGCTTAGCGATCACAGCATTTCCCCTGTAGACTGGTTGCAGGTTCGAGTACCGTCTGAGTCGTTTCACTTTTTAAATTTTTGAATATTTAGTATCCTAATTGCTTTAAAATTTCATCACCAATAGAAGGAGCGATGGTTAATAAGTGCGTCTCAGCCGTCACATCCCCTACTAACACCCAATACTTAGACCTAATAAACGCTTTCTACGCATACAGAGTAGATGGTCAAGAAATTTGCCGGTCATTATATATTGAAGACCAGTCAACGGTCATAAGATTTATTTAAGACTAATTAATGTGACTAACCTTTAGCTTGAAAAGAGTGAAATAATCATCCTTTTCAAATGTTTTTTAGAATATTAATTTAATATTACCGTACATTTTCTATGAAGTGATCAAACACAGCGCAATAAAAGTGAGAGGCACGCCGCGCATCGCTTGTCACGGTGTGACTCGATGACGTGACGGCGCACATATATTTGGGGTATTTATGTATCTTAAGTAGGTGTGTGGTAGATTTTTATTATATTTTGAGCTATGTATAGAGTTCAAAGCTTTTCCCTTTCCCTCTGGATTGCTTTCTAATAGACGTCGTGAGGCATGCGACGCGAATGGTTCGTCTCACATGCTTCGGGCTGTGTGTGCTCTGAGCATTTGCTTCATTCGACCGTTGCGGATGCTGCCTCAAGGCGTTGGCGTTGCCTCAAGGCAAGGTGGACGGACGTTTGCGTTGCGCTCTGATGAGTTATGGAGGCCGTGCGTGGTCTTTTTCGTACTCAGCTAGAGCACTGTGCCGTGTGGGTCGCATGCATAAATATACCGTCGTATGCCTCAGACTGAGGCATGCGAGAGGAACCATTTGCGAAGCACGCCTCGCAATGTCTCTACGAATGCAGCATGTTGCTGCCGCGCGCTTTGTTTGAACACTTCATCCCCCCTAGTAAAGTGGCAATTCGTAGTGACGTACCTACGAATGTCATAAACGTTAAGATATGTGTCAATCTCATATCATTAATCATTCTATTCTACAATATATCGGCTAACGAATTGCCACTTGTACTGATAGGGAGATGATTACAAGTACAGAATACTCTTAAACTAAGGACATCATATTATTGTAGATTAGATACTTAATTTTTTACTTTACTCATTATTTCAATAAAAATATTACTAATTAAATGGATTGTGTGGAAAAAAAGTGTTTTTTTTTCTTCTCTTGGTTATAACATAGTTTATTGCACTTGTTTCATAATTGTCCATACTGAGGGCTTGGGTAAGTACCTATAGCAAGATATACCTAATGATATCTTCAGAACTAAATAGCATTAAAATAAATTATCTGAATATATATATATAATTTTCTTAAGCGCGGGAAATCCCCACGCATATCATTTCCAAGATATTTAATGTCTCGAAATTGTGTATAAATTAATATCTAGCTTAAAAAAAATACACAACTAATTTAGATATGAAGCAAATACAACAGCTTTAACTACCCAATTTAGGACTTAATGTTAATTGGTCATTATTATTATATATTCTGGTAACCATTTAAAAATAATTGTATTTTATAGTAGTGAAGCATTCACTGATAACGATTTTGATAATATTTTCTCAGATGTCATGTACACAACTACAAGATCAGGAAGACCGGCGTTGCTGTTCAAAAATCAGCGATATAACCTCTCACCATATTACACCAAGGAAAAACTGGTCGCCAAGAAGAAACACTGGCGGTGTGCGAAGTGGGGCAACAATGTCAATTGCCGAGCGGGGGTAATCACAGTTGACGAAATGGTCGTCACAATGACTAATTATCATAACCATTATTAAGAACCAGCGGTACAACATCTCACCATATTACACCAAGGAAAAACTGGTTGTCAAGAAGATACTCTGGCGATGTGCGAAGTGGGGCAACAACGTCAATAGCCGAGCGGAAGTAATCACAGTTGACGAAATGGTCGTCACAATGACAACTTATCATAACTATTATTAAAAAGATAATATTATGAACTTTGTGCATGTTATTTTAGTTGTTTGTAATAACTAAACATAAATGTAAATAAGTAAATGCGCGTGTACTTAATTAGAATATATGGAATCGTAATTGCTTTTATGAAATAAAATTTGTCTTGTAAAATGATATTATAGTAAAAAAATTAGATAATGGAAATCAATAAAATGGTTCTAACGTTCGAAATATAAAAGCACATAACTGACATGTAGAGTTGGTAATTGTATTAAATTATTTATATAAGGTATATTCAATTATTTTTGCTTTACTAAATTGTTTGGGTATAGGTATGCGAAATTGTAAGGTTGAAGAATAATTACGAAAATTGCATGATGTATAAATAGATATCATACTATTTCTCTCCTTCCAATTTTATGAGAGAGCCCTAACGAAACCGATGTACAAACATATTTATAATTTTGTGTAGCAATTATTTATAGGTATGAAAACCGCTTAGAATCTAGTGGTTCGTATGCTTGCAGCCTAGTGGTATAAAAAAGTCAAAGAAATATCTAATAAGCCACATTTTAATACCTGTTTTAATATGTCACAATACACTTAATTTATTTATTTATTAAATAATATAAATGTCTGTCAATGTAAAATCTTTTTATATCAATCTGGTTATTGCTGTCCACTGGCGGACATAGGCCTCTCCATATGCGCCTTAGCATCCGGTCATCATGATTGCACATTCAGTCTATCCCAGTTACGAATTTGCAGGTCATTGTCTTGCTAGGGTGAGTCCTATTTTCTGTTTGCTGATTCGCGGTCACCACTCTAGAACTTGTCTTCCCCTACGGCGATGCCAAATCCATATTAGCAAGTACTTATATAATATCCCACTCATTCACTTTGTTCATCAAGTTCGATCTGATGCTGACTGGACATACTGCTAAAAATGTAATTCCTTTCCTCAATCTGTGCTTCCGAAAAGCTATAATTTGGGAGTCTTCAAGTCTAGAGTGAACAGTTCAGTTTGGGCAAGTGTACTTCACTATCGGTCACATGAAATAGTTATCAACATGCGAAATAGTGGTCAAACTATTCAAAGAAACATATTTTAGCCATTTTCATCATCTCTATATAATTTGGTATGAATGCCTTGTCTTTCGTTCTTTCTTGAAGAAAGCTTGATAATAACTATTCTTAGAACCTTTACGACTATTTTACATTAGTATTATAATTTTACTATCGTTGTATTGTTTTATAGGGGTCATTTTCACCACCTCGAGATTCGGCAAACCAGCCGTTATATTCAACAACTACCGGTACAATTTATACGTACCTTATAAGTCACGGCATAAGACTGACAATGTCAAAAACTACTGGCGGTGTGTCAAATGGAGTTCCGCTAACTGTCGAGCGGGGATCCTCACTATTAACGATATAGTCGTGAAGAAGAGTCATGAACACAACCATTAGCCTTTACCTACCACATCACCCCTCAGAGCGTTTTCAGATTCATCCAATATCCGATATCCGATATCGGTGTCGGACGCCGATAGCCAACATCCGATAACCGACACCTTGTGCTGTTTTCGCATTTATCCGATAAAATCGGCCCGATACGGCCATTTGCTCAAAAGCACAGACTAGTTAGGGTTGCTAGGGATGAAAAAGAAGAAGAATAGTGACCTTATTAACATGACATGGTATCGAGTTTTTTTCTTATAATCGTAATCAGCGTCATAAATTAACGTAAAAAGACACGTAACTAAGAAAATGTCATTAAGGTCGAAAATTGCTTGCAGTTGCTGTTTTAGTCTCTTTATGATCGGATATCGGGCCAACACAGTGGCCCCATAACCGATATCGGGCCGGACAATGTGAGAGAGTTGGATTTGTCATACAGTTGACTTCCTCCAATATCGGATATCGGACAATGTTTAAACGCTTTCAGGGTTTACGTAGTCACTTTGGAAAAGTTTACAAAAAATCTGTCAGAATTTTTGAAATTATTTTTGTTTTGCTATTTATAAGTATTGTATATACACTTACATAAGTACAATTTATTAAATAGATGTCATTTTGAAAACATTTATTTGCATACATGTTATAATTTGTTATAAATGATTCAGGCGGGGCTGGAACCCGCTACCAGACCCCTTACAGGGGGATGCTCTGAACACTGACCCGCCTGAGTCGTTTCACTTTTTCGATTCTTAATGGATTTGAATAGTTAGCATAGTAAATGCTTTAAAATTTCATTCAATTGTAATAAATATAAAAAATGTCTCAATTTTCGGCTCACTGAACTACACTTGCCCAATGTATAGTGAGTAATTTAGGGACAAGGTGTATAATAAACTGTTCTGATTGTGAATTCAACAAAATTTTAATTGACTAGTGAGTTATTCACTTAATACATTTATTGAATTTATATTAAAACGCATTTGATGAAATGTATCACAATTTAATGTGAAATTTTAGGTTAAAAATGATCAGTATTAAATTCTTTAGGTAATAATGTAGTTATAGTATTATTTACGTATACCTATTTCAGAATAGGGAAATGGACAATATATATATATTTATTCAAATTGATTCACTGGTTACAGCGAAGGAGCAAATAACGTGCAGTTAAATTGTTTTTTGGTCAATACTTTCTGTAACTACCGCTTTGGGCAAAGAGACAGGAATTATCGAATTGTGTCTGAGTTGTGAGACGAGAGCTGCCGGACTAAAAAACTTATTCTCTGTATCCTCTGGGTCTCAATCAGAGTGCATAAGTTTTTTACTTGAAGTTGCTGTTAAACTGCAAACATCTGGACAACGTCTTTGCGTAGAAAGCTTTTTTTAGATCTCTTTGGTGGCCGAGGGGCTTTCTGCAGCTTCAGGTCTCAGTAGACCACTGCTCGATACTGCCGTGCTTGCACCTTAAAGCCGAGAGTACGCTGTCCTGCTCCTTCTTTTCATCACTTATACACTCAGTGGTATATCAAATGATTGTAAATCATGTCAGTCATGTCTAGACTTTTCGAAAGTAAATTTCCGTAATAAATAGTACTTTATTGCAGCTGTTTTTACAGTGTCTCGCTTTGGGAAGCCGGTGATTGTGATGGGAGCTTACAGATATAACAAGAACAACAGGAGTACAGGATTAAAAGGACTCTGGACTTGCAGCAGAACCAGAAGTAGCTCCTGCCAGGCCACTCTCACCACTTATGATGACGTCATCATCAGAATTAAAGGCCAACATAATCATTGATTCAACAGGCTTGAGCTGTTACTAAAAAATGCTGATTTGGAATTTATACATATACATTTATTCGGGAGAATCTATGTATATTTATAATTAAAGTGAGTGTATGGGGTCTCATCAGTGTCCTCGGAGTCAAGCCAACTTGACCTGCGAGACGGCACACCGCCTGATTGAAAGACTGCAGCTCTGGTACAGGTTTTCCTTTTGGATACTATCTGACTTCAGTCATTCAATGACTAGCATAAACCAATAGTGTAGGAGGAGAAAATGTAAGTGGATTATGGATTCTGAGTCTGCGGTGAAAGCCTTGAAGGCAATCGCGAACCATACTAAGATAATCATGAAGATTTACCATAATTAAAGTGTTCTAAGTGTACAAATGATCTCGTGTCAATGTATTTTTTGCTTTAATTTAATGTGCTTTATAGATTAAACTATAGGTTCCTTAGTTTAATCATTATCATCTGCGTGCCGTTGTAGTAATTTTTTATTGAGAATCCGTTCAATATATCAGTCTCTTTGTAAATGTGTCCACGTTTGCGTAGCGCCCTAGAAAATTACTGAGACCAAAGAAACTGAGTCTATTTATTTGGCAGCAATAATAATGTATATTTTGAAGTTCATGTTATTAAAAAAAAACAAATATTTTATCGTAAAATACCTAGCATAAAAGAGTTTCTTTATTTATCACATTTTTTTTATATTTGACACCAGCAAGAATCCTACTTCCTATTTACAATGAAATAAATAAAAAATGTGTGAAGATGACTGGATGTTCCTTCATCCTAGCGTTAATCCAAGTCTCACCTCGGAGTCTGGGGTCCGCTTTACTAGTCTAACTGCGGATTTGGCCGACCATCTGACCTCCAGAACCCGAAGGCGATATCGAAGCATTGCAGTTAGACCAGTAGTTGGATTTTTGAGGGTTCGAACTACCCGTAACGACAGCCATAGATGTTTGTATGACAACCAGGGCAGACGGCTTAACGTGCTCTCCGAGACACGACCAGCAGGGCTAACATGCGCGCGTCGTCAAATATCTCGAATCGAGATGAGATATCATCTCGAGCCTTCTCGAGCGAAGTAACGTCGACATATTTTGTCTCGTCAAACTTTTTCAATTGTTGTCTATGGGCACACACATTTTTTAAACATTTATCCGATAAAATCGGCCCGATACGGCCATTTGCTCGAAAGCACAGACTAGTTAGGGATGCTAGGTATGAAAAAAGAGAAAAAATAATGCAAATTTAAAAAAAAAAAATTTTTTCTTATATTCGTGATCAGCGTCATCAATTAACGCGAAAAGACACGTAACAAAGGAAATGTCATTAAGGTCGAAAATGGCTTGCAGTCGCTGTTTTAGTCCAAAATGAACCGAGCACAAAAAATGTTTACATGAGATAACTTCTCGTCGACCAAATGAAAGACGGGAGACAAAACATTTTGATTTAAAAAAAGAGAAAAAATAATGCAAACAATTTTCGACCTTATTGACATGACATGCTATCTAATTTTTTTTCTTATATTCGTGATCAGCGTCATCAATTAACGCGAAAAGACACGTAACAAAGGAAATGTCATTAAGGTCGAAAATGGCTTGCAGTCGCTGTTTTAGTCCAAAATGAACCGAGCACAAGAAAAGTTTACACGAGATAACTTCTCGTCGACCAAATGAAAGACGAGAGACAAAACATTTTAAATGTCAAAATTCGAGTAAATAAGGGCACGTATGTTACAATTTGCAGACACTAAGTAGAGATGATTTCTCGAAGTCGAGTTATGGCGACATCTGACAGATCGCCATGAAATTTGCCATGTTACCAACAGTCGATATCGACATAAAACGGCAAAATGCCTCGAGATAGCTATCTCGTGGCGCGCATGTTAGCCCTTCATGCTACTAACAGTCGACATATCGACATAAAACGGCAAAATGCCTCGAGATAGTATCTCGTGGCGCGCATGTTAGCCCTGCTGATCAATGCAAATACTCATATTCATGCATACAAATATTTGCATTGAGCGGCTACGCTATGGACGCTGTCAGATGGCTGGATGGTTGTATGTTTATAAGTCTTCAGGCGTTGCGTGTAGAATATACTGCTTCCGGGCTGTTTGGCCGTGGTCTATGTGAAACTTGCGTTCCAAGTTTCACATAGACCACGGCCAAACAGCCCGGAAGCAGTATATTCTACACGTTTGTATGTTTGTTATT
This sequence comes from Eilema caniola, assembly GCA_949126895.1. Lineage (NCBI taxonomy): Eukaryota > Metazoa > Arthropoda > Insecta > Lepidoptera > Erebidae > Eilema > Eilema caniola. The sequence continues at coordinate 19,049,919 of OX421473.1, forward strand.
ACGATTCTGAGGCTTAATTTGAATGCAGGGTTAGAAAATAGCCTGGAATAACAGTAATAATAAGCTAACTGAGGTTGCGGGAATGGGTTCAAAATTCCACGCGGGCGGAGCCGAGGCCTATAGCTAACTAGCTATAGATCTATTCAATATTTCAAAGGGGGACCTTAACTTTTCGTAAAAAGAATGTGTTTTAAAATACCTTATTGTATTTTCCAGTTGCAACTTTCAATCAGTTCTACTCGGATGCAGAACCAAGGTTCACACTCTCAAGGCTTGGACGTCAGGTCCTGGATATAGGAAGCTGTCGTTTCTACAAGAATAATCGAAGCAGCGGTACGAAAGCGGCTTGGTTTTGTAGCAAAAGGCGGATTGGTTGTCGGGCATCGCTAATCATAGTCGGCAGTACTATCATTGCTGTCAGGAATTCGCATTCTCATAAAATCTAATAAAGTAAAAACAGCCTCGGTTTGAGAGAAAAAAGCGCTCTAAGTAAATCCAAGTATTTTTTTATGATATAAATGTTGTATTATTTGACAATTAATTAGGTATTTTATATAAGCTTTTAACAATTTGTTTTGAAATTGCTTTTTCTTCCTATAATCTCAATATGATTTAAGTAGGTAAGGTGAAATTATTTAAAATTAAACATAATTTAAAAAGATTAAAGTCGTATTTTTACTTGATTTGATTACACGGGGTGAAATTATACTTACACTTTTCTCAATGTATATGTATAAAAACTATAAAAAAGGATAAGGATTGGTATTGCCATTCAAAGTGGCAATGCCGCCATCCTTATGGTCACCCTCCTGGTTGACATCGATGGGGAGGATTTCTTTGACGCCTAAACCTGCACGTTTGTATATAACATATGTATTGTTTTTATAATATTCTACATTATGTTAATAGTTGTGTTTTTAAAAACTATTTATAACACATACCTAGTAGTGGTTATAGCAGAGTAATTGTAATAATTACTTTGTTTCTTTTTCGATGCCGGTACCTATGCATTTTTCTTCCAACTTATCAATGTATTACAAGTATCTCCAGTCTGCATCTCCAACCTTGGAATATTCAAGTCGCCTTTTCCAGGTTGCTTCTTTTCCAGCGATTTCAATTACCAGCTGATGAAATATAGTCGTCAAAACGTAAAAATAAAAATAAACTATTCTACAAAACCATTTTGCCCATGTTTAGTGACAACATTATCTGTGTTTTTACCATTTTGTTCATGTGTTGTGACCATATTGCCCATAGTGACCATTTTGTTCCTCCTGTGTTGTCAAAACGATTTCTTTTTATTCCTTTTTAGACATAATATTCACAACCACTCGTACGGGCAGGCCCGTTCTCAGCTTCGGTCACTACAGATATTACAAGAACAATAGAAGTCGAGGACCTAAGGCAACATGGTTTTGTGTACGCAGTAGCCGACGAGACGGGACAAATCCTGGATGCAAGGCATCCATTACCACAATTGGTGAAATGATTGTCAGTATAAAACACGAACATAATCATTATTGATATATCCTCCAACCAATATGAACATTGTTACTGAGACTGATAAAGGAGTCTATTGAGTTTGAGGGATCAGACGGCACTAAAAACCAAAATAAACTAAATAAACCAAAAAAAAATGAATAGTGCTCAATGAATGAAGTACGTAGCTACCTATATCGTAGTTAATAATGTTGTAATAAATATTTATATTCACTCGTGATATCAAAATTTTCTTTTAAACTGAATATGATTGGTTAATAAAAGAATCAATGCTGTTTAGTTTTGTTTTGTAATCGTTATAATGTTATTATGTAACCATTTAAAAAGACTAGCTCTGTGATTCGGACGTGTTTGTTGCTTTTCCTTCAAACATTACTACAAACAACTATAAAAACAAAAAGTCCTGCTTTCGCGCTGTATATTGCAAATTCTCTTCTCCTTTGGTTACAGGGCTTCTTTGCCTTTATCCAGTTTATAGTTTCAGGACACATCACATTCTTTACTTCAACCCGGTTCATTATATTTACTGTATGATATTTAACCTCCTCCTTTTTTGAAGTTGATTAATAATTGAATGACATGTCAATCTAGCGCCAAGTAAATGTATGGGGAAACTGACTCATACCCTTTCAAAGCAGTGGGTTGACGGGTCGTTCATGCGTTCTTTTATTTTATTAACCACAAATATGGGTTTTGGCAAAGTGCTGTCATTAGTTGACCTGTACTAAAATGTTATTTCTTTCTAGGACCAATGTTTACAATGACTCGATTTGGTAAACCAGCGATTCAAGTGGGCAAATATCGATTTAATCGCAACAATAGAAGCAATGGACCTAGGTGTTTGTGGGTATGCAGCAGAGTCAGTACTGGCTGTCGGGCCAGTATCATCACCTTCAATAACGTCATAATCAGAGAAAAAGTGGTTCATAATCATTAAGTTTTGCCTATAAAAACCATATTTTAAGTTTTACAATAGAAATCACTTATACATGCTTAAATAAATATATAATTATTATAATTTGCTAACTAAATAAAGAAAACCGCTGTGGTACCACTTTCGTGCAGTTAAAAACATTTGTGGGATTGGTTAAAACTATGTATATCGTCGTATAAGTACTAAAACCACGTATGTAACAAAAAATCCCAACGCATTCGCGCTCATATATGTTTTTGCATTTTGAGTGCGTTGCGACTTTTTTTTTCAAACGTAGTGTTAGTATTTAAACGACTATGTCATTGAGGGAGGCTTAATTTTAGTGGGATTTGGAAGGAAGTTCCTTAACCTCCATAAAAAAACAACTGATGCTAATAGTTAGTTTATAAATAAATAATATGTTTTTTTTTGGATTATTTAGATATTAGTTTGGAAATTATTATAAGTGGTATATCTTTTTACAAATTGTTTTTGTAGCTTTGGTCACCCAAATAAGTAAATCTACCTAAGTACCTACATATCTCGCTCCGAGCGTAACTTAACTGCCTATACAAATTTTCTGTTTTAGGTTTAGTTTTGTCCCCTGATACGTAGGCACTTTATCACTGATTGATAAATTTCATTAATAAAGATTTTTTTTTTTGAAGTTATATACCTACAGCGAAGTATCCGGCTGAGCGGATTAAAAATTAGTCGAGTGTCACGCGCGCGCTCGTGTGAACGCTTGAGGTGTTTTCTATGCTCGCGCTCGGCTGGGATTTTATAAAAACATTTTTTTTTCTCTCTTGATCGTGCCTACTTAAAGTAGGTACCTACCTTAGAATGGACAAGAAAAGAAAATATGAGAGACGATATTGTGTGGCGTTCGGCTGTTTGAATTCGAATAGAAATATTTCGGATTAATATTCAGATTTATGTTTTTTCTAGCTTCCCAAAGATGCTGAAAGGTAAGTTTGCCAAATTAATAAATCTTAAAATTTTAAGGTACCTACCTACCCATAACCCAACCTATCAATACTACTGTTCGGACAGAATGCGTATCTAGACAAAAACTACTTATTTTATAGGTAGACCACAAAGTACCTAGGTAGGTACCTAGCCAGCTAGACTTTTAAATTAGGAGGGTTATTGGATCGGACCCATCGGGGTCAACGTACTTCGCCGTCACCCGCCCGACGTATTTTTCTAGTTTCGAGTGTCCTTGACGGGCATCACGCGCTGACTATAGGTAGGTAGGTACCACTGACGATACCTACCCTACGTAATTTCTGCAGTTCCAAGTTCCTTCTTTTTAAACGACTTCAAAAAAGGAGGAGGGTCTAAATTCGATTTTTTTATTTTCGTATGTTTGTCCCTTCATAACGCCGTCATTTATTGGTTCTTACCTACATAATATATGAACCTTCGCGGTCGAAAGCTACCTTATAGCTTATAGGTAATATTTAGTATTCTTTGTTTATAGTCCGAGAGCTGAAGTAATAAATTTAATAGGTATACAAATGAATAGCATAATATTTAATATTATTCACCTGAACATGATAATTAGAAACTTTGGCGCACTTTGGCTAGTCTGACGGGTATATAGACCGAGAGCTAAGGTTAAGTTTGACAAAACATGGCGGCCAGCTCTCCTGGCCAAAAAATTTGGCGCCCTATATTGAGGAGTATTTGAGCCACCCCCATGTATGTCCAGTGATTTTTACTTGCTTAGGAGATACGATTTTTGAAGTTATACTACTTTTGGCGCACCTAACCTTTCTCGGCGTGGCGATTGTCAAACACTTAGAAAAATTTTCATTGTATAGAGACTGGACTATGGCGACTGCAACGGTGACTGTTCCTGTGACGGCGACGAGCGACTACTACGGTGACTGTGCTCCTCAGTGCCCCGTTTGCTTCACTCTAACCAATGACCATAAGCACATGTGTGTTTGCTCCGTACTGACTACCATTTGTCTATTTTATTTTAGGCGCCGAGAGTGGCTGATTTTAATAGGACGAGAGGACTTACTAAGCAAAGAAAATTTGAGAGCTAAAAGCTACGAAGTCTGCTCCCACCATTTTGAAGATTCTACAATCAGGACAATCAAACAACTGAAACCAAATACAGTTCCAACAAAGCTTATAGTATCCGAGAACCGAGTTCCTAACAATAATATAAATTCAAATACGAACTGCTTTCAAAGCGCAGCGAGTCACATTCAATTTAGCTGGCGCAAATCAAAATAATTTACCAACATGATTTTTGGGTGTCGGCTCTCGGACTAGTTTAAGCCGTTTCGTGTTTGTAACTAAACATCATCATCGTCGTACGGCATGTAACTAAACACGTAAATGGTATGTTCAATTTAGCAAATACACTAAAGTGTAGTAGCAAAGAATACTAAATGTAGTAGTATGCTTATCGTCTTATGTTAAAATATGCGGACATTGTAATAAAATACTTTTTTCATCTAATACTAGGTAGGTATATTTAAAGTTGTCATTTTCACATAAGTAGAAAAATAGTAACAGGTACATAACTGGACTGGTAATCAAATATTCATTTCTTCACAAGAAGGCAACCCTAAACAGCGTAAGAAGAGGTAAGAGGTACGCGATAGAAAGAGACGAAGTAGTAGGTGAATAAAATTATAGGTACCTAATGTTGTGCGAGCTGAATTCCACCGTATTGCGTCGGAGCAAGACTGGAATTAATAAACTCTTCTTGCGCAGTGATCCTTCTGTACGTTAGTACTATTAATTATTCTGTGGCCTTACTAGCTGGTTAATTGACGGATGAGTTGCTGGCGCAGGTTTTCATTTTAGTGTTGTGTAGTTAGACGACCATCATTCATGTGAAAGCCAAGATAAACCGAATCATGGAAAGTCAGTAGGAGAGTGTACGCTAGGCTCAGTAAACTTAACTACATCTTTTTTTTAAACTTACTTAGGTGGCACACGGCCCACCTGATGGAGAATGGTTACCGAGGCCTATGTACGAGTGCAACACCAGGGACATCACACTCGCGCTGCCGACTCTGTTACAACAGAGAGTTTCTGTGCCGTCAGTGTAGAAGATAAAGTAAGATAGGCCTTTGGTCTTCCCATGGACAGCACAAAAGCTCTCCAGTAAGCCCTGGCCACCCTATTCACCGCTGGGTACACAACGCGAGGTTATTATGGCCACGGTATTCTGTAGGGCAGAGGTACTTGCCATTGGGTTTGACGGTATGATGACCAAGAGGATGAATTCTGTGGTGAACTAGTTGCACGACGATGATCTCTTTTTTCACATGAACCTTCATTAGTTAGGTTCAAACATATGTATTGGTTATCATGTTATGCTTGGTGTCGACATCGGACATAAATATATGGTTTAATTCGGTTCGAAGGCTTGCTGTATTATGTAAAGCAGTGCTGATTTGTATACAGTTTAGGCACATTGAAATAAACACGTTTATGTTTATCGATGAAATCCAGCCGTGTCCGCTCTACACGTTGGCAAACACAGTGGCAAATGACGCCTGCTTTACGCATTCGCCAACAGGTGTTGGCCAATGCGTTCGCCACTGTGTTCGCGAACGTGTAGAGCGAACATTAGAAGTGTCTGTAAAGCTTATACCTACAGGTATTTGGAAGTTTTAGGTACCTATTTTGATTGTAGTATCATCGTTAATGTATTGTGTAAGTATTATCGTTTAGAGGTTTCTAGTAATTATTGTTTATAATTTTTATTCATTTTTAATAGATTTTTATCTTTAGCTTGTGTACTTTTGATGTACGTTTTACTAATAAGTTATATTTTTCAGGCCCCATAATTACATATACGAAAAGAGGGACTCCAATACTTGAAGCCAATGGATACAGGTACAATTGTAAACGGAAAATGCAGTACAGAGCCTATTGGGTGTGCAACAAGGCCCCTCAGGGATGCAAGGTCTCCATAGTCACTTACGATGACGTCATAATAAGAGTCAAGAATGAACATAGCCATCATTAAGTTGAGATGAGAGTGGAAGTCAATACAGCTATAGTTGTTACTACGGTCAATCAAAAAGCTCTTCTCCCTCGATTGAAATTAGTACAATAGTTTATATTTTTAGGGTTCCTGTAAATGATATAAAAATAACACTGTTGTTTTTTTTTATACTTAAAGTACGATATGTAACACAACACACAAAAATTGTAAGGGGGCACATACATTAAGCTACATAAGCTAGACTATCTTACCGTAATTATGGCATTAAATAAAAAAAAAGACGGGTTGCACTCTGGGAGTGCCGGCAGAAGTGAAAACTTTTTCTTTCTTTCTTTCTTCGTTATATACATAGAAAAAGATAAAATAACATACCATACCATACCATACCTATAATACAGCGCCAATCATAGACCCTATCACTAATTTTCTGCTAATTTTCTATCAGAAGAAATTAATAAATTACAAAAAGATAAAATAATCACAAAAGTAATAAATTACAAAAAGAAAAAATAATCACTAAAAGTGTCAGAAGGCCAGGTTTGAACCCGGTACTATCTGAAACCATAAGGACTTACAGTCGAAGCGTTTACCGCTATGCTGCGAAGCTATTTATCGTATATTGCAAAATGGACAGTCTATAGCTAATATTGTATGTCGTCAGTCGCCGGTTACGGTCCAAAGGCCAAGCGATCCTGACGCGCGATTTTAACAATTTTTACCCATCCAACGCCGCTAAAGAAGTTTTCACTTCAAAAAAACAGTCTAAACTACTAGGTGGTGGGACTACATTACAATTTACCGAGATATGTTAATATGGCGCGATGAGCGAGAAAGGCTCGCTGACATCGCTGCACGCGCTCGAAGGCGGCTCGGGCGTCGGAGAGCGCAGACCGACCTCCGCCCCCCATGAGCGCGGGTGAGGGTGACAGGTGGAGCCGCCCGTCACCCTAGCAGAAGCAGGCCACGGTGGCGGCGCGCATCGTAGGTTGATGCGCGCCTCGCCACACCGGGGTTGAGTCGGGGACCGCGTGGCGTGCGGTTTAGTCGGTTCGAGTCTGACGTAACCTCCCCCTCTGGCTCCGGAGAGGTGGGTATCCGTGGGGATTTCCCGCACGTAAAAAAAAGAGGTATGTTAATAAATTAGGCGGTCAATCATGGCTACACCTAGGCGTTGTTGAAATGGGGCATTGACAAATCACGGTAGTGTACCCGTAGAATAAAGCAGCACGATGTCAAGAAGCATTTGGTGCCCTACATTTAGGCAGCAAAATAATGCTTCTTGACATCTCTTGTCAAGAAGATTTTTTTTTGGCAATTTGTTATGTGTTCAACAAATGCTGCTTTGGTATGTAGCCCCCTTGAACTTATCGTTCTATTCTACTCTTACGTAATTTACAACCTAACGTATATGTTGTTTAAATTAGTGGTTATTGATAATCTAGACGTAACTTATCTATAATAAGCTTTTTTTTATACACTCCATTATAATTATGTAAAATAAAATGAAATATTTTTTTTTGTTTGAAGTGTGGTAAATAGATTGAAATGATTTGATATATTTACTTTATTGTAGCACAGAATAGAGTAAACAGCAAAGTTTGATATAGAATTGGCTTGCAAATTAATGTAATTGGCTTGCAAATAAATTCAATTTAATCTGTATACACAAAATATAATTATATTTAAAACTAGAAGCTATATGTGTATTAATATTGTATATATTGTTTGCTGTAATGTATTTTTTTTTCATAAATCTATGTACATAGTTATATGTCATGTTCCAAGATCAGATTTCACAAGTGTTAATGTTATTATTGAATGTCACATTTTTCATAATAAAGGTGCTCCATGCAATTATTGATTTCATTATAATTATCTACTTACCGTACGTAAAGGCCGTACAAACCAAACCAAAAAAGAATAGGACAAGTAAGCAAACACCGGGTTTTAAAGTGAAAGCCTCGAATGCAACCGAAAATAACGTTAAGATAATGCTGCTGATGATGATAATGATGATGATGAATATGATAATGATGATGATGAATATGAAAATGATGATGATGATGATGAGGATGATGATGAGGATGAGGATGATAATAAAATAATAAAGTGCTAGAAACAGAAACAAAATGACCTAAAAAGTTTGGATGTAGGCAATAACATGTTGCTTATTTGCAGCGATATTCACCACAACGGTCAGAGGAAGACCCCGTCTTCAAATCGATAACTATAAATTCAACTGTAAACATGGAGTCGGAGAGAGGTTTTATTGGAGCTGTAATCAGGCTCCTTATGGCTGTCGAGTAACAGTCATCACGGTTGGACACAAGTGTATGATAAGAAATAAACATAATCATTAATGATAAGAAATACGATATACGAAATACGATATACGATATACGAATACGAGGAATTTCAATAATTGGGATCTTAAATTAAAAATGTCCTGAGTCTAATATCGAAATTGTTGCCTTCATTACTTGTGTATGCCATAATGCCATAAATATGTGCCATTTCTTCCGATCCTTCGCCTTCTTTTTTATTGTATTACGCTGTTTTAAGTGTGATTTATCATTATGTTAATAATGATTCATTTTATGTAGTTGTATATTGGTACAAGTATGTTCGTTAAATTCAAAATAGTAATTTTTAAGCATTTATTTTTATACTCAAATACAATAGCAAATGAAGACATGGAATAAACGCAGTCTTTACCTCGTCTTCAGTCTCGTCCTTCGGGTTCTTCCCAAAGACCCCAAGGGTTTCTAAGAACCCAAAGAAGAAAATTATCTGATTAAAGACTCGATGGAAAATAGTAAAATATTGATATCTGAATTAGTGACATTTGTGTAATTTTCACTAATAGATGCTTTGAGAAGACTGGACATTTATTATTGTTTCCCAAACATGCCTTGGTAGTTATGAGCTGAAAAAGAATAACCGTGAGATGTAAAATAATATTAATCAGTAATCCACTGCTGCTCATAGGCCTTGAGAGAGGCCTATGTAAAATGATAATTAATTTTTAATTCTTTTTTTCGAAGTACTTCCAGACAATGTATTAAGTTGCTAAACATATTTATATTCAACAGCAAATCGACCTACATTTACAAAAACAAGGTATGGGACATTATTGCTTAACATGAACAACAATAGGTATAATCTTAAGCGAGAGACCGGTGAGCGGCGGTACTGGATCTGCAACAAAGCCTGGCGAGGCTGTAAAGCGTCCGCCATCACCTTTGGAAGTGCCGTCATCAAAACTAACAATCTACATGTTCATTTTTGAAGAATACCTTGATTGAAATTTTTCATTATACCTATTTATATTTAATGATGATAAAAATTCTAAGAATAAAGCAAGAATACTTAAAGTCAATTTTTAATATTTCTGTACAGCTTTTGTTTCCTATAGTAAATGTAGGATAAGAATGTTCAAAACCCGATATGTCCAGAGAGTGCATAACCTCAGAATGTCCAAGTTCGGAAATGTCCAAATCCTAAAATGGCCGAATTTCATGAAGTCCAAGTGTATTTCTAAGTTTACGATAATGTTATTTTATAAATATTGAAAAATTATTATCATATTGACAAATCTCTCACCTAACTTGTTTTTTTTACCAGGATCCATGATTTTCTCGCAGACGGTACATGGCAAACCATTATTAAACATAAACCAGTACAGGTTCAATTTCAAGCATATGGTCGGTAGCCGCACATATTGGCAATGCAACAAGGCGTGGAGAGGCTGTCGTGTTTCTATCACGACGGACGGAAGAACCGTCGTTAATATAAAAAATTTGCATAATCACCCATAAATTAATTAGAGTGACAAGGAAAGGAAGTTTCCTAACAGAACCGGTGGAGAAGAATGGTTCTCGAGTGAAGGTTAAGAATCAAAAAACAGCAGCAAAGGATGTTCAATAACTAGATAGAACCTCCTCAAAGTGGCTGAGTTCCTTAAAAAGAGGCAACTCAATAGAGTTCATTATAAAATTATTTAGAAGATTCCCAAAATAGAAAGGATGATACTGTTGAAATAAGTGAAATACTTCTAACAGCTGATATGAATTGATTGACTTTAATCATAGGCATTTCTTGAAATTGATAAGGGGTAACTAATAAATAAAACAAGCTCTAAAGTTTTTTTTTAAATTAACCTCTAAAATAGTCAGCTGTGATAATATTGTCTATCTTACAAATGATCAATTAAAGAAAAAAGGAGCATATTTCAATTCTGTCGAGATTGAAAACACGTTGAAAATTGTATTGTAGATATCTTTTATATTCCTCAGGTTGTATAACTATAGATGGCAGACATAATGCGAAACATTTTGCACATAATGGATACACCTATACTAAAAATTCTGAGTCAGAATTTCGAACCTGGTGGGTCTGTAAGAAAAGAAAGTCGAGGAAATGTAAAGCGTCTGCTGTAACAGTAGGAGATGTTGTGGTTAAAATGTGTGGAACACATACACATCCGTTTTATGATTAGTTCACTTTCTAAAGTACGTGCGTTAAAGCCTACCTCGATAGAGAAACACCATAATAATTAAGTGGCTATTTTAGCCAGGTTTGACCTTACTAAATAGACACTACACTGACCAAATTAATGATGTACTGAAGAAAGGCAGGTGAGAAAAGGTTTACATGGAAGGTTTAATGACAGTATGTAGTGAAAAATGAGTCAAATAAATGTTCGATTCGATTCATGAATACGAGAACGATCCAAAATCTTTAGTTTGTATACATATATATTTTGTTTTTGTAACCCTCCTATAATTCTGTACAAATCAAACCAATAAAATACATTTAAAAATGGTAGTTTACTTAACACTCTTAATAATGTACGAGTATGATTTAAAATGAAGTATTTTACTAGACACGAATATAACGTAACATACGTAGGTATCGTAGCTATAGCCTAATAGATTAATATAATTAATATCTTACTCACACCAGATCTGTAATGAGTCATGATATTATAATCAACACCGCAAACTCCGCCAAATACCTACGGTCTCATCTGCTTCCTACTATCTATCACGAAATAGGTCTTCTTAGGAAGTTAATTAGATAGTACACGATTTTACACGAAAAAGATATTTACCGCCAACAGACGCAAACGTTTTTGTACATCTATTTCAAAAAGTACTTTTCTTTCAGTATTCTACGAGAACTGCTGTGGGAGAACTTATCTTTGGCATAAAGGGTATTGGTATAGAAAGCACAAGGTGATTGGTAAGACGATATGGTGGGTGTGTTACAAGCGAACAACGATAAGATGCATTGCCTCCTTGATCACTCACGAAGGGAAGCTAGTTAAGACCAGCTCTAAACATTTGCACGAGAGAATTGTCTGGCAAACAGCTTTTCAAGGACTTTTGAGCTAAATTCTAGGTTAGTTACGAATTATTGAATTAATTAAGTACAGTAACTACTGCTATCAAACTATGAACTTCTATTAACATTTTAATGTACTCCGCAAAGAGTTATTCAACGTGGTTCAATTGTGATATTTGTGCGTTGTTTAAGTAATTTTAAGGAAACAAGTGGATGTTCACTATTCACCCATTAATTTTACATTGCACAATTTGTGTGAAGTCATTATTCTAGAACAAATGATAAGTAATCGGTAAATGTTATAAACTTGACACAATATAATATGGACTGGACTTCTTTCAGTTAGATAGATATGAGGAAAGAAAAAGGATTTTTTTTGTCCTTTAATAGGTTAGGTATAAGTAATTGCACATTGATGTATTATTAGTAATATCTCAATGTTATTAGAATGAATATTTTTTGTTTACAATGTTATTTTACTGCATGTTAGAAGCTACGGATATGTTGTTTGAAGTCGAACTTATATTTTATAGTGAACTCGACATATAATAGGATCATCATCGTCCTTGCGTCCCGTCGCATTCGTCCCGAGGCTTTCACCTCGGAGTCCGGGTTAACTTTTTCCAGTAGAAATGCGATACTGCTGAACTTCGAAATTTTCCGTGAAGCGACAGCCATCAGACCATAGCCGTTAGTGAAGTACAGCGAGTCGATAGTGGTCAGTAAGAAAATAAAACTGGTAACCTACGCTGGTGACTATTGGCTTATTTATTGGTAACTTTATCTGAAATGCTTAAAGGTTATATTTGATCTAAATCATGTTATCTCCTATAACAGGCAGATAATTATATATTCCTAAAATTTTAAAATTTCATGTCTTATGCGTTATCATGTAAAGTTTCCAATAGCGTCCTAATGTGGCCCTGATCGTATGTTTTTAGGTTTCTAGTCACCTGCAATTTAGACTTTGTATTAATTTTGTTCCTTGCAATAGTAGGTAAATGTAAACCAACTAATGTTGGTTGGTTATTTTGTAAAATTATTATTTGTGTGTTACAACGCATGAATTAATTTCAATTTGTACATTTGTGTGTTCATTTGTTGTATATAATAAAATACGTTTTATCTGCAATTTATCATTTTATTCCCGAACAATTTTACTGTTTCATAATAAATATTACTAGTTCATGATATTATTTCACTAATAGCCAATTTTATTTCACAAATGCCGACTAAAAAATTTACGAATTTGGAAGGATAGGTCATTTCGCAACAATTGTGTTAGAGGATCAAAAAACAGTTTCTGCAGAATGGTACACTACCAATTGTTTGCCACTTGTCTTGGAAAAAGTTCGAGAGAAACGACCTCGCAGTAGGATCCTCCTTCACCACGACAACGCCTCGTCGCACACCGCCAAGCGAACGATCGACTATTTGGCGACATCAAACGTTGAATTACTGGGTCACCCGCCGTATAGCCCCGACCTCGCGCCTTGTGATTTTTATTTATTTCCAAAAATTAAAGAAAAACTTAAAGGAAAGCGGTTTATGAATGCTGAAGAAGCGGTGGCTGCGTATCGCGATGCCATTGAAGAGACCCCTAAGGACGAGTGGGCAAAGTGCTTTTCCCAGTGGTTCCATCGCATGCAGCGGTGTATTGACGTGAATGGACAATATTTTGAAAAGAAATAATAAAACTAATAACTGGCTAATGTAATCAGTTTTTGATTTTCTAAGAACTTTCAGTTTGACCTTCGTATACGATAACTTGCCAGTTACTTCCATAAATTATTATTGAATTGATTGATGATTGATTTATGAAAAATAAAATTGAATTGTAGATAATTTTATTTAGGTATTTCACCAAGCACCAAACTAGAAGAAATCGATGTTTAGCAAAATATATGACTTTGGTGTGTTCATTTCTTAGTTAATTATAAATAAATAAATATAAACCTAACACAAAGTATAAACCTATAAGTAGTCATTTGGCAAAAAAAAAAACTACCCATTTATCTAAAAATTATGTGAGCTATGAGTGTACAAGAACAAGTATATGGCGCCAATTCATTTAGCAATTTTGTGTTTCTCAAAATTGCTGAATGATCGAATAAAGGAGAAAAAATTGAATCGGTCTAGGCGGGGTTTGAACCCGCGATCTTTGCCTTACAGGGGCAATGCATTGACCAATAAGCCACCAGACCTCGCCGTAATCAATTCAAATTTCTCCTTCTATATCTGTCTTTGGGGCGACAGTGGAGCGCCTACCGACGTTCTTACAAACTATTGGAACCAATGAATGATTTTTCAATCATTTTTATACATTTGATTTTTAACTACTCCGCCCATATGATTTGAATTAAATTAGCATGAAGAATGCTTAAAAATTAAATAATAAAAATTGATTAATGAATTTTTATGATAAAATATATCTTCGTACTTTTCCCGAATATGTGAGGCTGTGTATAGTGTGATGCATTTATTGTTATAACATCTTCAATTGTTTATTCTATTGTAATAAATTTAATAAACGATTGAAGCAAACCCTCAGAATATCCACAAGGAACGGCATTGCATCACGTCGCACTGTGGTACGATACCATACAAGAGACCAGACATATTATGATTTTTATTACCCTTGATAATTTTTTTGAGCTATATTGAAGAATACTTTGTTTGTATTTTCAGGTTTTGAATTGATTTGTTTGGACAGCAAACTACGCCATGCAACAGATAGTTGTACTGGAATTAATTGCAACGATCAAATAACAGGCTTATCTCATTCATACACTAACTGTAAGCATTCCAATGGTTCGGACTCTGAGGATGATATAGAAATGAATAATGATCCAAAGCTTAAATTATATTTGACGAAACGAGACAAAAAGAGGACTGCCGATCCAAGCAAATGGAAGCGAAATTCTATTAAAACACTGAGAAATAGTGGCCAAGAATATATTTCAAGTTCTGGTAGAATTATCAAAGCTAAAGCTCTTGGCCCACCTTGTCCAAATACTTGTCGGTACGTTTGTTCAAAAAAGTTTCTACAGGAAGAACGATTACAACTGTTCAAACATTATTGGCAATTAGGATGTTTAAAAAAACAAAGAGAATATTTAATTTCATGTATTCAGCCTTTATACCCTAATTATAGTTATAGGACAGCAAGGAAACCTAACCATGCGTTTTACTTCCTCAACAATGGAAAGAAGATTAGGGTTTGCAAGACATTCTTTATAAATACTTTGGATATAAGCGACAGAGCATTAAGGACTGTGAAGAAGTCTTACAGTGCTGAAGAGAGACGAGGTAAACATGGAAGACAAAATCAATTAAAGAAGAAATCGGTGTAATCAATAAAAAAGCATATAATATCTTTAACAAAGAGTTCAAAGGAGTGATGCTTTGTTTTTATGAAAAAGAATATATTACACAGGACAAGCTTACGGCAGACCAGTAGGTATTCACATATTTTGAACATACTCAGGAAATAAGTGAATGAATTTTAATAACCGTTGAGCATGACATTTCACCTAGAGAAATGTGGTAAAACTGACGAAACATTAATACTTTTTTATACCACTTAGCTGGCAGACATTTACGGCAAATCGTAAAGATCTCATTGCTACTGATCAAATAATAATTTGGTACCTATGTCAATATAAATGAAAATTACAATGAATAAAGATATTGTATTTACTGGTTGGTACTTATTTAGTTGTTGAAGTTGAAGCTCTAACGCACCACGCTAATTATACTTTCACTATCTTAATATATATAAATCTCGTGTCACAATGTTTGTCCTCAATGGACTCCTAAACCACTTAACCGATTATAATAAAATTCGCACACCATGTGCAGTTCGATCCAGCTTGAGAGATAGGATAGTTTAAATCTCAAATTATAGTCCGATTCGCGATAACCGACATCCACGCGGGCGGAGCCGCGGGCGACAGCTAGTATTCATATAAAATATAGTGAATCAATTCACCAATTATGATAAATGTAACAAGAATGAAGGTGAAGTTCTGAAACGTAGTAATATTTCATAATATTATAGTTTTTACTATCCTTGATATATTTTCGAACTAAATTGAAGAATCTGTTTGTATTTTCAGGCTGCATTGAAATTAAACGCGAAGATCAGATAACTACTCTATCTAATTTTTATACTAACAGTAAGAGTACGGATGGCACCAGTTCTTGGGAGTCTGAGAAGGACACAGAAATTGACGATGATGATGTTCAAAAGTTAAAATTGTGTTTAAAGAAACGAAATAACAAGAGGATTAGCAATTCCAGCAAATGGAAGAAAAATATTATTAAAACACTGAGAAATAGTGGCCAAGAATATGTTTCATATTCTGGTACACTTGTCAAAGCTAGAGCTCTTGGCCCACCTTGTCCAAACACCTGTCGGTATGATTGTTCTAAACAATTTCTACAGGAAGAACGATTGCAACTGTTCAAAAGTTATTGGCAATTAGGATGTTATAAAAAACAAAGAGAATACTTAATTTCATGTATCCAGCCAGTATACCCAGAGCGTATTCGGAGTGATAGGACTGTAAGAAAACCAAACCACGCGTATTACTTCATCAACAAAGAAAAGAAGATTAGGGTTTGCAAGCCTTTCTTTTTAAATACTTTGAATATAGGGGAAAAAACAATAAGGACATTAACGAAGTCTTACAATGTTGAAGATGGCCGAGGTAAAAGAAAACATATTAAACTAGAGAAGGAATTAGTTCAATCAGTAAAAAAACATATAATATCTTTTACACAGAATTTGCAAATGAAGGGTACTTTGCCTGTTAGTAAAATGCACATTCAGTATGAAAAGGAATGTTTTAAACAGGGCAAGCGTCCGGCAGACTACGACACGTATTCACACATTTTGAATGAACTCAGGAAATGAATGAATGAATTCCCAAAACCTTTGAGCATTACATTTTACCTGGCTAAATGTTTAAAAATTTATGAAACATTTATTTGCATGTAATTGGCATTCTTACACGCTTAGAATTTGTTTTTTCGTTAGAACGGGTGTATGAAAAATCTTTAATATATATTCGCTATTGATCAAATAAGAATAATTTGTTATTTCAAAAGAAATAAGAATGTCCATTAATGTAGTATTTAATTTTACTGACTGGCACTCACTTATTTTTAAATGAAACTATATTATAATTGGTATTCATTGTACTTCCATTATTCATATAATATAAAATAAGTGATTGATAAATGTAACAACGCTACGCTTTTTCGGCAACAGAAGTAATTTCCTGGTATTGAAATACATGAAAATACAAGACGATGACTTTTATAAATTGCAAAAAGAGGATTTTTTGTATTTATAGCCTTTTTTTTTAACGTGTGGAAACCCCCAGGGGCTTCACCCCATCGGTGCCGACGATGGGGTGGGCGTGTCGAAATCGGACCGACTAAAACCACACGGTGTCCTGCCCAAGTGTCCATTGCCGGGAACCCCGAGTAAGCCCTCGAAAGGATAACCCCAGGGTTGCCGGCGGACATTGGCTGCCACCGCGGCCTCGCCTGGTGGGGTCGGGTTATTGGGTATAGATAGCATTTAATTGACTGTCCTAGATCCTAGAATACTTAATTATTTATGTATTAAGCTGACCAGCAAACGTTGTTCATATACATTTTATCAAAGAAAATGGACTTAAGTAGGGTCTTCAGGTAATCTCGCGGTTAATTGTAATGTTCATAAAAAAATATAAGATACGTAATTAAAAAATGTGGTTCGGTGTGGAAAGTGCTTTATTACCTATTGTAATACTTACTTTACTGGCTGATTTTATAGTCGTTACGGAGTCAAGGATTTTGAGCACAGTTTCGATAGCAAAATTCTCTGAAAGTATTAATGTAGCGGCATTTTTATAATCCCGAGGTCACGAGCACCCTCGAGCCTCTGCAGATGCGTAGAGATGTTGCTGCCTTGGCAGTATTTTACCATCTCTACCGTGGTGAATGTTCTGATGAGCTCTTCAAATTGGTTCCGCCCTCTCCTTTCCTACACAGGACAACACGAGCAGGGCTTAGATATCACCCGTATACGGTGCAGAATATTTATTCAAGAACCAAGCGGTTTGGTGACTCCTTTTATGTCGCAGGACCTGGAATTCCGTGCCAGCTTATGTGTTTCCTTCTTCCTACAGTCCCGGGTCCTTTAAGCGGGGCGTCAAATGGTGACCCTCTTTTCTGAGACTTTACCTTCAGGTTACCATACGTCAAATATATTTGAAAAGAAACGCCGGCAGAAGTGAAAACTTTTTCTTTCTTTCTTTCTCGTTATAAACAGAAAAAAACATAAAATGAACAAACCATACCATACCATACCTATAATATAGCGCCAATCGTAGAACCTATCATTAATTTTCTGCTAATTTTCTGTCAGAAGAAATCAATACATTACAAATAGAAAAAATTATCACAAAAAGTAATAAATTACGAAAAGAAAAAATAATCACAAAAAGTGTCAGAAGCCCAGGTTCGAACCCGGTACTATCTGAAATCATAAGGAGCAAAATAAACACTCTGTAGCTAGGAATCTTGTATGACGTCATGTCGTCCTACAAAGTCGTCGGTTACGGGTCAAAGGTCAAGTGATCCTGACGCACGAGTTTAACAATTTTTACCCATCCAACGCCGCTAAAGAAGTTTTCGCTTCAAAAAAATGTATGGGAAAACGGTATTGGTGAACGAAATAATTTATGGATATTATAATTTTTTTTTCTCCACAATAATATTTCAAGACGATTTTGGTTTCGAAACTGTACCCAAAATCTTTCTCCCCTAAACGAGTATAACATCAGCCGGTATATTACATAACAATCATTTAAGTTGTTTTGTCGTTGTGAAGGAGTGATACGATGTTCTATGTTAGAATTATTCGATGTTTCAGTAGCACTCCAGTAAAAAGAATTACTAATCCACGATGATGTACCTACAAAACTAATATAGCCTTGTTATTGCTAAAATGTATTTTGATTATTCCTCTGTTTAAAATGAACCATACAAGGAGACTTGCGCGTTTTATTGAGTGAGTAAATGAGATGATTTGATGGGCCATTCTTATTTTGATTTATTTTTCTGCAGTGTCGTATGTCGAGTATAAAGGCAGACTCTACTTATACTGTGAAGGATACCGGTACAGAAAAAACAATCAATCAGGAGAAAAAGTGTGGTGGGTGTGCACTCAAAGGGACTCTAAGATGTGTTCAGCATCCCTCGTTACGTTTGCCGGCGCACTTTTGAAGAAATCGCAGCACACGCATCCTCCAAATGACTGTCCAGCAAGGTACTTTCTGCAAAAAAGTTAAAAAATTCAAAATGGTTTATGTTGCTAAATAGTATAAGTGTAATTAATCTTTTGAAACTTAGATACCATAAACCTGAGATTTTTCTAGATTCGTGTCAGATTCCATTCCATTTTATGTTAGTTACTGCTTTTTGTTTTTTTTTACGTGCGGGAAATCCCCACGGATACCCACCCGTCCGGAGCCGGAGGGGGAGGTTATGTCGGACTCGAACTCGAACGACTAAACCGCACGCCGTCTCTGGGCCGAAGGTGAGGTTGTCATGCGACGTATCCCTCGCACCCCGGCTGACCCAGGGCTATCCCTCTCGGTCTGGCCCTCCTCGGGGGGGGGGGGGGGGGGACCACGCGGTCCCCGACTCAACCCCGGTGTGGGGAGGCGTGCATCGTCCTACGATGCGCGCCGTTTCCGTGGCCTGCTTCTGCTAGGGTGACGGGCTGCTCCACCCGTCACCCTCAGCCCCGCGCTCATGGGGGGCGGAGGTCACCGACGCCCGAGCCGCCTTCGAGCGCGTGCAGCGTTGTCAGCGAGTCTTTCTCGCTCATCGAGCCGCGCTCGCTCTGCTGTCTCCTTCGCGAGCATGGCTGCTCGCAGAAGGAGGCGCTGGCCGCCCACGTATCCGCGCAGCGGACCATCGCCGCGAGCAGGGTGGAGAGCGTGAGCACTCTCACCCCCAGGGCCGCCACAAGCTCCCGCCTCGGCGTCTCAAACGCCGGACAGTCGGTGAGCGTGTGCAGCCCCGAGTCCACGCTCGCGTCGCAGTGATGGCACTCGGGCGTTGGCTCTATACCCATCAGATGCAGATACCGCCCGAAGCTACCGTGCCCGGTGATAATCTGCGTCTGACAGTACGAGAGGCTACCGTGTGGCCTCTCTAGCCACTCCCCCATGATGGGTCTTACTGCCGCAATCACGGCGTGCCCTGCGCGTGGTTGCCCAAGTCGTCGCTCCCACTCGGCCACCATGACCTGGTGGAGCCGGGATTTCTCGGCCCATGTTAGTTACTGCGATACAAAATGTCAATTGTAAACCTTAATACGCTTTTTGTATGCGATCTTTATGTTATTGTATTAAATTTTAACTTCGTAATGATTATTATTTACTCAATTTGATCATGTAAAAGTGGTATAATCAAAAATATTGTTCGGTTATTTTGGCTAATAGATTCATTAGCTTTTTAAAATAATATACGAAATAATTTATTGATAGAAAAATTAAGATGATGCACGAAAAACAATTGATCTTATCTAGCGGTATCAAAAAAAAAACGATATTGTAATTTATGTTAGAATACTGAGTGGCAGGACAATTGTAATTTTTAACGAAAATAAATTTCGATTTACACCAATATTAGTGCTTCATTTAAAGATATTCCAAAATCTGACGTAACCGGCACACACATTCTAGTAATGTCTTTTTATTTTCTCAGGAACTTATTTGGACGTTAGAGGGAAACTTCAACTTTACTGTAATGGTTACCTGTATAGAAAGAATACCCAGTCACGAGATAAGACCTGGTGGGTGTGCGTTAATAGAGTTTCCCAAGGCTGTTCAGGGTCTTTGGTGACTTTAAGTGGTGAAATTGTGAAGATCTTGCGGAGCCACACACATCCACCACAGCGTGACGGCTGACGTTTCTTACATCTGGACATCATTGGCCTAATGTTACTATAGTCGTGTGTGTTATAAATAAAATGTGGTGATTGTAAATAATAAATATTTTTATTTTACAAAATAATTCATCTTATGTTGACACTATAGAATATTATTTCATAGATTCTTTCTTTTACTACAGATACTGAACTGTCGATAACACAATAAGTGTAAGCTAGACAGATATTCCAAAATAGTGATGACAAATATTATTACATAACACTATTATCTACCATAGAAATAGTAAGTACCGCGGTATAACATAATTAAAAAATTACAGAAATAAGTTTGTTACCTTTTTTATAGAACGAGCTTCAATAGAAGACCGTGGTGCTCGGTCATATCTTTGGTTTCATGGTTACCGATATACGAAGACAAAAATTTCTGGTAACCGAATATGGTGGGTTTGCAGCAGACGCAAGTCGATGAGATGTCCAGCTTCCATTATAACTTATGCTGGACAACCAATTCAGATCACTGTTAAGAAACATACTCATAAAAACTATTAATCTTTTGTCCATTACCGTTAACGGTCATAATTCGATACCATTATTTTCATTTGCTATCACTTCTACGAAGATGCTGTGGCCGAACTCGGTCGAGAGAGTAGCGGCAGCAGCATCACGACATTCATTACGCCTTCAGAATGCTTAAAACCTCGTTCAGGTTCATCACTATCATATGCTAAGGTGCATCATATATTTAAGGGCACAGTCCAATTAGGATTTTCTTGCCCACCTTTGACTTTTCTCAACCTTTTTAATTTTTTTTAATGAAATTTAAATCGATTAAGTTAGGAAAATTTTCAAATCGGTTCCAGCGGGATTCGAAACCGCGATCCTTCTTCTACCAGGAGAATGCTTTGATTACTAAGTTACCTAACCCTGCCTGATTCCATGAATCTCAGATATTTGATGTGTTTGTGAATTTACCTATTCTTTAGACTTAAGTTAATCAAATGCTTAACGTAGTGTTTTTGATTAAGCATAAAATATATTCCAACAAAAAAAACGTAATTGCTACCTACTAATAGTACTAATACTACCATTATAAGAATTTGAGGATATATCTGAAGCATTTTTACTCTTTGACTTTCCACTTTATAGATGTTCTTCAGCCGATACTCTCTATGTGTCCGAATCGTCTCAGTGTCTTTCTCTATATTGAATAGTACATCTTCTAGCATACCACAACGTTCTTTTATCACGTTGTTCCTATCAATATCACACCAGCTATTTTCTATCATTTCAATAATGTTAAGTATATCATAGTTGTTACCTTTTAAGCAATAACAGAAAATATCATATTTAAAAATATCATATTTTGTTAAAATACACACATCAAAAAAGTCTAAGCAAAATGCATGATATTACAAATTTACTATTTATATTAATTGATTTCTAAGTATTTACTCACTCAACGTGCGTAGGTAAGAAAACTTTTTTTATTATTGATGACATACTGGCTGGTTGTAGAAAAAAAAATCGATTATGTTTTGTTTTTTCATAAAATACAAATGACTGCGAATTTGTTAGAATTTAAGTGCGTTGTAATTGCTATGTTTAGTCTTGTTTTTATAATTTTACCAACTATTTAAATAAAGTTAGCGACAAAATTGAATCGTTAGATATTCTTTACGTCATGGAGCGACGTCATTTGACGGCAGATGAAATGTAAAGAGCTGTAGGGATGTTGCAAGCGGGAAGTAATTAATCTCAGGTATCTCAACATTTTGGCATTCATAGAAGTGTTATTTGTCGTCTTTGGCAGCGCTACAATAATACAGGGGAACCCGATGAACAGCATCCAGGCCGTAAAAGGAGTACAACCACTCGGCAAGACCGGTACATAAACTGACTGCAAGACGCCAGCCGATGTTAACCGCTCGATAGATAGGTTTGAGGCTACAAAATTCAAGTGGTGTTGATATAAGTCCCCAAACTGTGCGAAATCAACTGCATGAGTACGGCCTACAAGCTCGCCGCCCAATCAGGGGCCCACCGATATGTCACGGGAATCGCGCTCGTCGAAATGAATAGTGTAGAGAACGCATAACATGGACTCAGGAAAATGGGATAAAATTATTTTTTCCGATGAGTCGCGATTCGGGTTTAGGTCTAATACAAGAAGGGTGCGACAGGGACCAGGAAATACTAAATGGCTCAGGTGCGTTCAGGAAGTTCATCCATACAGCGGCTCAACAGTTATGGTATGGGCGGGTATTATGAAGGACAGGCGAACTGAGCTCGTCTTTGTAAATGGAAACATGAACACTGAAAATTACGTTGAGGATATTCTCGGACCTTATGTCCATCCATTTGCACAAACCTATGTTTCTGATTTTATGTTAATGCATGATGACAATGCGCGTTCACATACGAACCAGTGAATACTTGGCAACGGAGAACATCCGGGTATTGCCCTGGCCTGCACAATCGCCACACCTCAACCTCATCGAGCACGCATTGGACATGCTCCAGAGACGCGTTTTGAAGGACTTGGACGGAGTGACAACAACCCAACAGCTGAAGGATTTGCTACAATTCCATTGGGAGCGAATACCGTAAGATGACATAAACAGTCTCATAAATTTAATGAATAAATCGTTGCCGACAAGTTCTGAATAGCAGAGAAGGTCATACTTTTAGGCCATACTTTACTTAATAAATTTATTTTCTTTAGAAATTTCATTTTTTAATAAGTTTAAAAATAAATAAAACGTACTAATGTGAAGAACCATCCTAAAATTTAAATTAGTACATGTTGCTTAGACTTTTTGATGTGTGTATATTTACTAAAGAAATATATTTAGTCGAAAATATAATATCATGTTTCGTAATGTAAGTATTTTCTTTGGTACCTAATACTAAGTGAAATGTTATTTTAAACTATTGAACTTTGAGAGGTTCTACTCTTGTTGTCTAGCTAGTCAAATACTCATTGTTGTGAGACTAAAACAATTGATTACGTAATTTTTTGTGATTTGTTAACTTTTCAAATTATAATTAATATTCTTGTTATGGATACCTACACCTACATATTTTAGAAAAAAGTAATTATCGATAATCAAATATGATATAAATATGATAGAAACATGCTTTACATTTACTAGCTGTTGCCCGCGGCTCTGCCCGCGTGGATGTCAGTTATCGCTTCGTGTTGAGTCAACGCTAGTTTTTTAGTCAAAGTAGCCTAAGTTACTCCTTATTACATCAGCTACCTGCCAATAAAAGTCGTCAAAATCGGTCCAGCTATTTTAAAGATTAGCCGGAACAAACAGACAGACAGACAAAAATTGTAAATAATGTCATTTTGGTGTATGTACCGTATTATATTCATATGCTTGTAGTAAAAACTCCACAAAGTAAAAATAGAATGTATTTTTGTGATTCAACACGGTCGTGTCTGGGGTAAATTCGTAGGTCTTTTACGAGTAAGTAAAGTTTTTCGTCAATAGGTATACTTACGTTGTTAATAAACGAAATATTGAATATCGATCAAACTATATCATTATTATCAATTATATTTCGATATTACATCCTCAAGATTTAAGTATAACCAAATAGTCCGTGTTCTCAGGTACTGCATCGTCTTTAATCATATACGTTTTCCTATATCTGCGACTCCCTGAATGACAAATACATGAAAATTGTCAAACGACATGCAAATGCAAATCTGTTCCATCGTAATTAATTTGAAGTCAACTGAATACTCAGATGAGGAAGGCGGCGAGTCGGCAGCAATGGCGCACATTGTATATGGCCTATGACCAGTGGAATACAAAAGACTAATTTTGATTGATTGATTGAATTTTCAGACTGCAAAAATCGTTCATTATACTTACTATACTGTTAATTTTCTCGACAGAACCTCACTTTGGAAGATCGCTTCGAGGGAACCCCGTGATACTTGTAGGCAAGTTTCGTTTCAACAAAGAACGCACAACCGGTCAGAAGACCCGATGGGCCTGTGTGAAGAAACGGACTCTCCGATGTACAGCATCCCTCATGACCTACGACGGTGTCATAATAAAAACAACGGGAATCCATAACCACTGAATGAATTGGTACGATTTTTACCTTTAAATAGGAATTACTGTGGGTGGTCTTGAGGGTCAAGTCAACCTCTACAGCAAGCCGGTGGACGAGGCTCTGGCGCAGGTTTTTGTGCCGGGTTTGGGAGGTCAGATAGTAGTCGCTTCTGCAAAAGTGAAGATTAGACGAATAAAAAGGAAGTAGGAGAGTGATCCTCGGGCTTTAAACCGGGACTAACGCTGAGATGATTATGACGATGATAATGAATGCATCGGGACTGGACACGAACGCATTTCTTACCTTTTCTTTAAATACTATTAAACTTCAAGTTTTTACTATTTAAATGGGTCACCCTATTGACGGTAATAGTGAGTAGGGTAGCCAAAGCTCACTGGAGAGTTTTTGTGTCGTCGCGGTGGTAAGACCAAAGGCTATTCCTTGACCTTTCCTCTTTCTTTCCCCTGTCTTACACTGTCGGCACAGAAACTTTGTGTTTACAGGGTCGGCAGCACGAGTGTGTCTCCCCTGGTGTTGTGATGCACACTTCTTTCTACGGTAACCATTTTCCATCAGGTAGACCGCGTGCTTGTCTGCCACCTCAGTAGTATAAAAAAATAGGCTCGCTCCTTATTGCTAGGAAAAAATATGTCTAGGCGAATGTGGGTATTTTAAACATCTCTACATACCTCTTCACTGAATTAACTACACTGATAGCTAGGAATTAAATAATTTTCTTTAAGTGTTATTGTTAATTTAATTAATATTTTTTTATTATAAAATAGTCTTATATCATTTGTTGCATAATTTCATTATATTGTATGAACTATAAATAAAATATATGTTTTCTTTCAATTTCAATTTTTTTTATTTTTGAAAAACAGCATACACAATTTTCTAATAGTTTTACATATTATTATTAAATTGAATGAGATATTGATTTTCCCAGCAATAGAATATAACAATAACAAGGACAGTAAGAAACATTGCATAAATATATAAACTTAATAAACGTATTGGATATTACACAATGACGTATTCGTAATAGACACGGCATGCAGGAAAATCGCAGCTATCAAAAATGGCGCAAATAATAAGTATAAAAAAATTACATCTACTTACTCGCATGGATAAATAATACGTCAATATCATTAATTTATATAAATTCTGAATGATATTATTTATTCACATCAATTATTTTGTGTCACGCCAAAACAGGACAAATTGTCCTCATTTATTGTTGCCAGTTTAGAGTGCAGACAACGCATCTATAGGTCATTTGTCATTTACCAGATTCAATTCTAATCACCGTCCAGATTGAATTCCCCCTTGTTTTCAGTTACGCCGGAGGTGTTCTTTACGACGACTCGCTACGGAAACCCAGCACTGATGATAGATGCTTACAGATTCAACAAGCGCAGTGACAGCAACCATCCCCGAAGAACCAACTGGGTGTGCGTGAGGAAGGCTCTGGGCTGCCCAGCCACAGCTGTTACGTTTGATGATAAAGTTATAAGACAAAAAGATTTTCATAATCATTGACAGTGCTGATGACTATTTTTAAGGGATTCTATCGCAAATGTGTCGAAGCTGGTTAAGGAGTTCAAAGTTCGAATCATGGTAAATTACACTACCTATGTGAACCAACTAATACAAGTCATTTAGTTAAGCCGGAGGGGTTAGGTTAGAGAATATAAGATTTTTGTAATTTATACCAAAAAATATATGTTGATAGTGTTATTTTTGGATTATTTTCGTTTGCTATTTAAGGAAAACTACCGCGATATGACTGAAGATTTGCCATAGAATCCGTTAAAAATAGTTTTATCTCTCTTCATTTTGTAATACTTGGGTAACCTTCCAAAAAGAAACAAAAATATTGTAACAAATTTAATATATTTTATATTTGTCTGTTACGTGGTGTATTTATTTGATGCTATGTTATATTCGCGCCTGAATCTGCTCAAAGTGGTGGAGCAGAGGTGTGCAACTATGTTTTTCGGTCTAACACAAAAAAGAATGTTTCTATTGCCATGAACAGCTCAAGGGCCATGAGGCTTCGTAAAAACGTCTGAAAGGCTTCTAAGGTAAAAAGTTTATGATATTTTTAGATATTTGAAGGAAATGCTTGTAAGTAGAGCTATTTCTAAGTAGAGGTTTGTATTTATATATTCTTTTTATTTAATTCTCACTGTTATTAATCCATTATGTAGTTAACTGTGTATATTAATCCGCATTCTAGAACCTATAAAACTCGCTAGTTAAGCTTAGATACTATTTATATATAGTACTGCGTAGAATTTCCTAGAATATTTATTACGTAGAATATCCTATTTATTATTATTTATTATTATATTTACCTGCTCTGTTTTCTACGCTGACGGCATAGAAACTCTCTGTGTTTACAGGGTCGACAGTACGATTGTGACTCCCCTTGTGTTGCACACGTCCATAGGCCACGGTAACCACTTTCCATCAGGTGGACCGTGTGCTTGTCTGCCACCACAGTGGTATAAAAAATATCTATAATAATACATTTACATTTACTTCTTAAATGTTTTGTAAATGGTGTAAAAATAATGTGTTATTCTATTCTATTCTACATTATGGTAAAATTGTGTAAAGTTGGTGATTACGGTAATCATTAATACATACGTGTATCATACCATGTTTTTCAACACACATGTAAATAAAATAATACTGAAATAGATATTTACCAGTTTTCAGGTAGTAAACTTTCCATAACGTTTTAAGGACTTCACACCGATCACATCATACATCGGATGTTGTACAACAGAAATATTTTTTTTCATGAATTGCACTTGTAAACATTTTAAGTAATAAATAACTATAATTTCAAAAGTGAAAACAGGCTGTGATTTTTTAGCAATTACAATTCTCCCAAATTACTTCAGTGATATATGAACTGTTTGTAGAAGCTGAAATAATACCAACTTCTCGGGGATCTCTGAAGCTACTGATTGATAATTACTACGTGTACATCAGGAACAAGATGTGGCGAGATCACGTCTATTGGGCGTGCCGTAGGCGCAAGCTATATGGTTGTACATCTACTGCGATTACGATTGGTAACAAAGTTGTTAGACTCAAGGGAACTCATACAAGCAAGTGTCCATAAAAGACAAGTACCTCATTATATATTTGTAAAGACGACGTCATGGATCACACTAGTGGTCAGCAATAATATGCTTGTTAAATCTTCCTACTTGCTGGAGTTAGAACTGGGTTCAGGTGTGTATTATACTGGGTGAATTAATTTTAAAATATTATTGTCACGAGTTTCAATCTACTGTCATTATTTTTTATATAGACCCATCAATGTATGAAATCATGATGAAATGTATATTATGAACTCCTTACAACATATAGCCGTCAGTCATTACTATGGCATAATAATAATATTCATTACCATGTAAGTAAAGACTTGTTATAATGTATTTATCAAATAAAATGATTGCCGGTGTTGTTAAACTATTTCTCAATTGTTATTTTTTCCAACTTAGATGGTATTAACACCTTGTGTATGGCGTTAAATCATCAAAGCTCGATAATATTCACGTCGGGAACTATGGGCAGGTATAAAGGATAAAAGAATAGGCCGAAAAATAAAGGTGAAAACTGGTGTCCCTCGCTCCGGCTCTTACCTGGTGCAAAAGCTAGTTATTGCGATCCTACGTTGAAATAGGGCCAGTGTCCTGGGCTCATATACATTTGATACGAATCTCTCAAAGTCATCTGGGGGCACGCAGTGCGCAAGGGCACTACCTACCGCTTCTTGATACGCCTCGTCGTTTTTTTGAATTTTCATAACTTTGCTTTGGATCATCTAAATAGTTAAAATTGTCAAGATAGAATGCTATCGGTACAATCATTAAACATAAGTATATTCATTTACTTGTACTATCAACCATTTTTGTATTTTTATTTTTCTCTCTATCTTTTTAAGAAATAGCAACGGAATCAATAAAATTTAAATAAGAGAATCCATAACTCACTTGTGAATTATAACAATAAAAAAGCCACAGTTTGATTTATAGGTGATATTGTGTGCCTAATTGCGGAGAAATTAGAGCTAGTTTATGAGCAAGTGTGTTGAAAATATTATTGATTTTACTCGTGTTTATGATTTTCAGAAGCGGTAATAGTATCGACACGTAGAGGCGGTCAGAATCTCTTGTTAGACAGCGGTGTCTTCATGAGAAACAAAGTATGGGGTGAACAGGCTTACTGGGTGTGCCGTAGAAAGAAAGATGGCTGCAAAGTTACTGCGCTAACTCATGGCACTACTATATTGAAGATCAAAGGAGAGCATACCAACCATTGAGGAATTCATTCTAACAAACTTGTCTTTGCAAGTAGGGATATATAAAACATAAAAACATAAACTCACGCCTTTATCCCCGAAGGGGTAGGCAGAGGTGCTAGGGATTTATACATAAATATATACAGAAATATCAATTACTAGTTCTGATTGATCGTGATTTCTATACCGAAGTGCTTTTGCCTCTAATGTTTGATTTGGAAATACATATCAAACCAACTACTAAAAGCCATTGAATGAGAGTTTTGAAGCATTTTGCATGCTAACTATTCGAATCGATTGAGATAGCAAAAATATGGAATTGGTCCAGGCGGGACTCGAACCCGCGACCTTTCCATTACATGGGGAATACTCTGATTTTTTCAATCTTAATTGAATGCAAAATGCTGCAATAAAGTTCATTCAATTGTTTGGGCGAAGTAATCCAAAATCAAATTTTAAAATTATTTTCCATACATTATAATACTTCCCACTTTATTTCACGGTAGCGAATGGCCTGGCAGCACTGATGTTAATGAAATTCAAAA
This sequence comes from Eilema caniola, assembly GCA_949126895.1. NCBI lineage: Eukaryota > Metazoa > Arthropoda > Insecta > Lepidoptera > Erebidae > Eilema > Eilema caniola. Next base: position 19,079,556 of record OX421473.1, read on the forward strand.
TGAAGTAGTTCAAAACATAAACTACTTATTTATAAGTTTTAATTGAAAAGTCGCAATCCTTGATGAAAGCACAAATGCTGATAAACCGGAAGTATCAAATTCTTCCGATTTTCACTATTTGTATCCAAAGTTATTTAGGTAGGTATTTGATTTAGAAATTACGTGATATTAAATTCAAAGGAATTACAAATCACGATAGGACCAATATCATTATTACTTATATTATAATATTATGTTAGAAGTTGATGTTAATATGGAGCTTTATAAATACATTATGATTATCAAAATACATTGCTTTGTTGAGTAAGTCAAAAGATAAATCATTTTTTGGTATCAGTTATAGATTAAAAACCATCGTGTGCTTGTAACTTGAGTTAGACATTGCCAATATGGTAAATATAAACATCAATTTAATGCTAAAAGAGTCCTACCTCATTTTTAAAACTGTCTAAAACATATCATAGTTATAAATTCTCAACCTTGCCTAAAACAAAGGGCGCGCGCCCTATGAATAAGACACATTGCTTCACATTTTTATTAACCCCTAGATGTGGGGTTAGTAAAAATTTATGGAGATAGAAATAACAATTGAAAATGTGCGGAATACATCCAAGTACTAAGATATTAAACAGATAGAATAAAATGAAGTCCCTGTATTATTACAAAATTTATCTTAAGTCAGACGTTTTCAAGTTTTTGTTGTTAAATATATATAAAAGTGATGTTTACATTATAATGTCAGATTACATATTCTGCCGGTTTTCGTGTTGTTTATTATTATTAAAAAACAACACCTTTAAATTACCATATTAAGTTATATTTAATAAACTGAGAGCGTCAAGGGATTGTGTATTTACATATTGAATAGCCCTCAGCAGTTGCATCTGCAAAATCGCCGAGGTCATTTTGCTATCAATAAACGTGGTCATGCAAAATAATAGTTGCATTCGAGGCACCCACTGATCCACGAATGAATGAACACGAAAAATCTGCATTCAATAAACTGGTCTAGAGCTTTAGTGAACACCAAATATTTATAAGGATAATTTAGGGTTCAATACAAATACGAGGACCGAATTTGATATCCTGAGGGGCAGATGCTTGACAACATAATAGAAATTGGGTATAATGTTTAGAGTGTGTACTAAAAAGAAAGATTACTTACTTTATTTTTTATATTCATTAAAATGGCATGTTTTTACCAAAATTTTATTATTATCCGAAGTGGTAAAATCACCATTGGAATTCAGGAAATAAATAAATATTATAATTGTAAGGTTTTGAAAATGCAAATCTTCACAAAATTTATGTCTTTGCTGTTGAGTGTGAATATTGCCTTTACTTAGAGGTAAGATATTGAGTCCAGTCATGCTTACAATAAAAATACTTTGTCAGCGAAATTACACGATATAAAGAATTGATTCCAAGTCATCTTGCAATATTTAACCTACACAAACCTTAACCTAACCTAACCTAACCAATACACAAACATTAGAAGTTAAATAAAGCTTATAAAACAGGATTAACAACTTAATGGTGGCAAACAGTTGGAAGAAGTCACATTACAACAAGTTTGATTCCTAATATCAAATTCAGCTGCTATAAAAAACGTTATTTGTAACGAACACGTCAGCCGGCTAGAGCAGCTGCATTGCTCAGATCAGAGGGTACCTATATTACAATTATAATACGCCAGTTAAATGTTCGTATAAAGATATAATCTGACATGAATTTGGTTAACAAAGAAACGTTGCCATTATATTCTCAATTAAGATTCAACGGATCTGAAGCGTACATATAAAGGCTAAATAGTTAGTATTTTTGAGCTAAACTTTGGTTACTGGGTGTGTGGACAAAAGATGCAGCTGCTAAAAGCTTTGTGAGGATACAGCGATTAAATTTATAATGAAAACGTAACTATAGGTAACCCTATAGTTGGGGCCTATTTAGAACCCTTTGTCTGGGCTCGTTGCAATTTGATCAAAAAAGTGAACAATAAAAATATTATGCTACGTAAAATTAGGAGAAGTAAATGGAAAACTAGTTTAAACTAGGGTATAGAGGACCAGCAAGTTCTACAGTATAATTAAACTACAAATACTTCTTTGTTTAAATGTGATATTTGAGTTGTAATATACTGCCCGCGGACTCCGTTCCGGGTTAGAAATATTTTTATCCCGGCCCCTTTGTTCCGCGTAATACTTCAGGTTAAAAGTTCGGGATAAATAAAAAATATGATGCTGATTATGATGTGGGGGACCACAGTACTGGACGCGACGCAATCGGATAAATACTGCCTATATGGCCACGCAACGGCCTGGGCCGGCCGGCTGGGGCGGAACGCACCGCATGTTTTTATTTTGCTAATATCTTTGAAGATATTTATTTAAACTGTATAGAGTAAAGGTCACAAATATACTACATTAAATTTTCGTCCTAACAAACATTTAAAAAGATACAGATTAATACCATGTGGGCTAGCTTCACTAAAATAAATTATTTTTAATCCACAATTTTAACAGTAAAAGCAGTTACTGTGAGTTATCCGTAGGAGAAACGTATATACTATCGCGGACTTTCTTACAGATTTTGATACGTTCTTTAATATTGTAGTACATTGTTTTGTTCTATCCTCAATAGGTTTCGCAGCGCACGCAGTGTAAGCATTTTTTTACAGCTTGGATTACATTATTCAAGTTAAGTTAAAGTTGCGTAATTAATTTTGGAAATTATTTTAGCTTATGACACTCCACGATAACGTAGCTTTCTATTTATGAAATTATTTTGAAAATCGATTGAGTAGGTCCAGAGATTACCCCGTACAACGTCACAAACTCACAAACATTACCTCTTTATAATATTAGTAGGTATAGATAAGTCAGGTCTATTTATATTAATTAAATAATTTAGCATATAGCGTTTATAAATAGAGTTAATCAAGAAAATACTAATTATAAAAAGTTTTTATTTAGATAAATTAAAGCTGTCAATAAGAATGTATTTATTAAATATGCTGTTTTTCGATTTCGAAGTTACAGTATTTTTATATTTTCAGCATTTTTTGGATTTACCGGCAATGGCAAGCGTTGCTTGGACATTGGAGCGTATCGGTATACAGTCCATCAGAACGAGGGTCCGAAGACACGATGGCGGTGTCAGAATAAGACGAAGGGTTGCCAGGCTTTTGTAATGACCATCGATAATATCATCCTCAGAGTGCGGGCTGACCACAATCATTAAGTACACACCCTGAATTTATAGTACTTTCGGATAAAAAGAATTTGGACACAGTTTTGACAGCAACATCGTCTGAACTTACGACCGTCATACATTATTCCTTTCACCTGAACATGATTCCCTTAAAAAATATTGCCAAATTAATAATTACAGATGATTTTGCTATCGAAACTGTGTAAAAAATAATTTTATTCGAAAAGACTATAAAATCACCCAGTATAATATATTTTATGTATGTAGTGTTTGTCGTGGTTAGAATAAGTCAATGCAGGGTTTTATTTTTAATTTATTTATATTAGTTATAAGATGTTCACTTTTTCTTTTTTATCTGAAACCGAACATTAAGTATTAGTATATACCTAAGGCTATGATGTGATATTTTTTTTACGTGTTTTTTTTCTGTGGCTTGCGTAGGACCATAGCACATACCATAAAGAGATGACCATAAAATGACGGTATTTTAAATGTTCAACTATTGAGGCACCTGTCATCTTTAAGGTTAATTTAAAAAAAGCAATTATATTTTGGTACTTCCGAATGTTCGATAACAATACAGTTTTTAATTTATTTAGACTGGTATTGTAATTGCTGTTTAAGTATTTTAAATTGTAATGATAAATTAAATGAGTATTAATAATATGAAAAATAAATATTGTGCATATTTCTTCTACTTTAACAGTGGATACACAAATGATAGAAAATAAGTTAATTTGAAAATACACATTTTTTAAACATGGTTCTGATATCTAAATTTATTTTTGGAATTATATCAAAGATCCTACCACTGTATTTATTAACTTGTGATTATTCGTTTCGATCGATAGGATGTTCGTTTTGAAACTAGGTAATAAAAATATTGATGTCCACATTGATTCATACCTTTTATTTACTTATTTATAATTTAGTGTCGACTTACATTTTAAAAACAAATCACCATAGTACCCAAAGTGCGCGGCAATACAATGCAGCATATATATATACGCAATAGAAATCTGCTGCGTAGCAATTAAATATTTGCGCGGCAAGAAGGAACAATATCGTTTGCGCATCTGTCGTATTCATAGCGCGGCATTCTATATGCAGTGTACCAAACTTGTTTGCCGCCTTGCTGTTTTCAATTTCAGATCTTTCTTCCAAATTCAGTTGAATTCGGTCATAGAATCTTACTACGTTTACAGAAAATAATAATTCATCCTTAGCTGTACTTCTTCTACCTAAGGGATATTTTTTTAAATGACATAATAGCCAAGTGTATTTTAACGTGATTGCATGATTTGGTATTTCAATCAACGACTGTGAGATTACCAATTTTGATAATGTTTGCCGCAAACTATTCAGTTTTATCTGTAGTGCAAAAAATATTTGCGTACTGACCTGTGAAAAACACTTTAGTGAACAAATTTGGGCTTAGTTCGAAAGGGTTAGGTACTAGTATTGTAACTTTCAACTAAATGCCCACCTTCTATGGTCGGTAATAAAATCTATTATCATGTAAAACTTTCTTCTGAATTTCTTTTACAGACTTCTATTATGCGACGTCTCAACGCGGTAATAAAGTTATCGTCTCACAAGGGTATAAATTTTTGAGAGAGAGACAACTAAACGTGATATCTGAATGGAGATGTTCCAAACGAAAGACTACGGGATGCAAAGCAAGTCTTAAGACTGTCGAAGGCCTTATCGTAAAGCGTAATGATCATCACAATCACTGATAGTCAATTTATGTTTTATGTCTACCTATACTTACCTACTAAAGTCGTGAGTGGTATTGTTCAGTCAGCCGTTCAATTAACTGCCTAGGCTGTCAACTAAACGGCGCCGTTCAATTAACGGTCTGCCTTCTAACCTAATCTATCCAAGTTGGAATGCCTTACTTTTCTCAATAAACTTATCACTAACCTTCTGTCTTATTTCTGGGTGATACCCCATCGTACGAATGGCCTAAGCATTAACCATTCAGTTTGTTAAATGTTGTAACAAACAATACAGCTGAATATCATTCAGGCAGTTAGTTGAACGACTGATTAAGCTAGTTGGCCGCATAATGTACAATATATGTTGTATTACCATTTCTGGAGATGCCTTTGACGCCCAACTGACAGTGTCTTGTGAAGAAATTAATTAGTTGCAAATTTTACTATCTTTGTCTCTTGCGACAGAGATAGTTTAAATTATCCGGCATTTTTCTTGGCAGTGGGTTTTGAATTGGTTTTATTATAGTATATTTTCCAAAATTATCGTTTATTCTAAACGAAATATGAGTAGAGTAAGTATCTATCCATACTTACTATTATAACTACGAAAGTAACTATATGTTACGCTGTTACGCAGTCTGTATGTTACGCTTATAGGCCTAAACCACTGAACCGATTTTGATGAAATTTGGTATAGAGGTAGATTAGATTTTTGGTCGTGATTACCGACATCCACTTAGGCAGAGCCGCGTGCAAAAACTAGTGTTAAATAAATATTATATTTCCCTCCGGGGTAGGCAGAGACAACAGTCTGCTGTTTGAATGTATCCTTACATACTTCACAAGATTCCTTTACTGGTATTAATCTTCATGCAAGGTCGCCGGTTTCGAGTACTACTGAGCAGCCCTTTCTTCAACATTGTATTAATTTGGCCAATGTGTGTACTGCGAGGTCGATCCCGTTTTTAGAACAATTCAATACTAGCATAACTTTCTTGTAAAATCTTTATACCTACATGAAAGCTGAATTTAAGGAATTAAAAAATCTTACCTGCTATAAACATTTATGGCAGGTAAGAATGTTTTTTTTTATTTTATTTATTAGGAAATTACATATTGTATTAATATATATTATTGTATTATCTTATTCCGCAATGTCAAGTAATGAAAAGAATATTGAAATTTCAAATCTTTAATTTATCACTCACATTTAATTATACTGTGGTTGTGGGTAATATAATATACTGTGCTATAAATAAATGTTGTATTTATTGCAATGTGCTTTTCGGTATATTTAATTGTTAGTTATTAACAGAATTTTATTGGGTTTGGGTCTAGATGGTGCTATATAAAGTGTCTTAGTAAACCCTGACCTTTGACGTGTGGTCTAACAGGCGTCGTACGTTTTGAAAATTCTTAAAATTGACCCATTCCCTCCACTGAGACCCTGCGTCCCAATAGTTTCTGTTTTGGTATAAGTTTTGGTAAAGCGACCTCAGAAGGAGAACAAACTGTCATTGATTTCCAACGACACTTCAAAACGTGAGTAGGTAACACTTATCTTAACACTTATATAGCACAGTTGCCACGCCACATTCTAAAAAAATATTGATCAACAATTGTTTTATATTTTTAGGAAACGTCAATAGAAAACGACAAGTATCAACCATGAGATCATCAAGACCTGAAATGATTATGGTCGACATTCCATCCTATGATGAGGAATTTAATTCCTTGATGGTGGCTTCAGATCAATCAGATAGCGAAGGTGATATCGAGGATCCAGAGGAGAGCAATGATAGTTCTGAAGATAAAGATGTACCATCGAATTTTGTCAAATCTACACCTCAACTTAATATGATTACTAGCGCTGGTGCCTCTAAATTGACAGTCACGGATGAAAAAGACCCTTTCAGCATCTGGAATAAACTATTTGATGAAGAAATGCTTGAACAAATTTTGATTTGGACAAACAACGAACTTTTAAATCACAGGAGAAAGTATACTCAACAGAAGAAACCTGAACTAAAAGACGTCGACATGACGGAGCTAAAGGCTTTTTTGGGCCTTTTACTATATTCTGCTGTTCTGAAATCTAACCATGAAAAGCCAAGTTATTTATTTACTAGGGATGGTACAGGGTGCGACATTTTCAGATGCTCCATGTCTGAATATAGATTTCTCGTTTTACTACAGTGTCTTCGGTTCGATAATCCAGATGATCGCGCCGTAAGAAAAAGAAAAAACAGCTTGGCAGCTATATATTTTCTTTTCAATAAATTTGTCATCAATTCTCAACAATTATACGAATCGAGTGACTGCGTCACTACAGACGAGATGTTAGTGAAGTTCCGTGGCCGAAGTGACAGGATCACAGGTGTGCCGAAAAAATCTGGTAAACTTGGACTGGTCATACGAACCGTATGTGATGCAAAAAATGGCTATTTTTCCAATGGATCTGTTTATATTGGAAAAAACACTGATGGTGAAGGATTGGTCCCGCAACAGGCTGATAAGAAATGCTCCAATTATTCCACCACCCGCCGAACGAGAAGATGGTCAATGGTGGTGTTCTACCGCATTCTAGATTTGAGCACCATGAACGCTTTTATACTTTATAACATGCATCAACTCAAGTTTACAGAAAGAGGAAATTTCCTAAAGGCTTTATCCCGTTCGCTAGTGCTCTCCCATATTCAAAGACGTGCAGTTTGTAGTCAGTTGCCAAGGGAGTTACGGTTAATAATCAAGCGAGTTCTTGGTGATGATATGGTCTTAGAAGACGTTCAAAACCGTGAATCCATTAAAGGCAAACGAAGGGCATGCAGTATTTGTTCACCTAAATTGCGTAGAAAGACAGCATACTCTTGTGTCGGGTGTAACAAACCTATATGTTTGCAATGTTCTCGCCCCTTATGTGAAAATTGCCAGTGATTGCCGATGTCCGAGAATCCGCCCGTGCTTAATTTTGATCTCGTTCTCGCTACCCATGTTAACCTATTCCCGGTATAAAAAGTAACCGACATGACTATATATAGGTAGGTAGGTTTAGCCACTAGAGCGTTATTGAAAGATAAAAATCCAAAACTCTTCAGAAAATTTCACATATATGATATTGAGTAGGACTATGTGGATATTTTCAGCATTTTTATTTTGTGTTCTCAGAAGTAGGTAGGTATTATGTTTTTTATTAACTTGTATAATTATTATGATTTTGATTGATATGATTTGATTACATGATTTTAAGTAAAAGTGGCTTACTTACTCGTAGAAGTTTTACATCAATGTCAAAATAAGGATGTCATGCCTATTAACAATGAAAAGTACTAAGTAGTAAGTGATTATTTTTAGTATCTATTCTTGTTTTTTTTTTGTAATAAACGTTGTTTCAATTTACTTATTTGTTTTATATTACATAACAATGGTTCAATATCAACATTATTTTAAAATATTTTCAGAAATAAAAATATTTTGACAGTATTAGTCTGTGGAACGCCATTTTAGTGTGATAAATTTTTGATATCACTTTGAAAGATATAAACTTGTTCTGAACATTTAATAATTGTGATAATAATTTTAGATATAATGGTGCAGACTCCACGTGGCTGTTTCCTCATGGTGGACAATCACAAATACCATAAAAAAAGAGTGAAGGGCTCCAGGATTGAGTGGCGATGCGCAAAACGGAAGTCTGCAGGCTGCAAAGCTAATGTGACTACAGACTGTAGAGACATCATAAGGAGAGCTGGAACACACAACCATGAGTAGCGAGATAAGTAAACTATTTTAGTCAAGAAATTAATGGTCATGTAGAGTAACTTTGTTGTCCTTGTATTTGCTGGGTTGAGCCTTCAGTATTTTGTTTTTATTATTATTGAACTTAAAAAAAAATCACGTCTGTGTAATCTCATAATTTTCTCTTATAGTTTCTCTTATATTATAAAACCAAATTAAATTATTGTAATGTATCATATTTATTATAAAGAAGTGCAACAGTCCGTAGCTGACGGAGAGGTTTTTTTACAATATTATCTAATCTATACAACTAAATAAAAATGAAGTGTTTCATTGCAATGTTAAAGTAAGATTTTTTATGAATGAATATGAATGTTTTATAAAATAAGTATATGTGTCTATACCTATTTGTTACGAGAACAAAATATGAAGATAGGTTAATTCTTATTTATATTGAGCAAGAAAAGTGGTTAGTGTTGGTTGATAACTTATATTGTAATGGCTTCGTGCATAATTAATCAAATATAATAAAGTAAATCTCGATAAGTTATTTAAATGAATAAATGTAGTTGAATAAAAAAAAATGAGATCATTACTACCTATATCTAAGAGTATGTACTGCGTGGCAGAATTTGGTTCTTACTATTGTATTGTGTTTTTCCTTTGTTATCATGGCGTTTACGAAAGTGCCGAAATGTTGGTACTTAAAAAAATATTACTTTAGGTACATACCCTAAAACAATATCCCGTTAACTCAAAAAAGTCTACTAAAAAATTATTAGTAATAAGGTTATTTTTGCAAAGTATATTTAAATATTAAAATTGAAAAAATGGTGTATCATATTTAATTACGGATAAAACAAGGACTATATTGGTATTCAATCGTCGGTTGCTTCGTGGTTAAGGAGTTGGCCTTTCGATCAAGAGGCGCCATGTTTGAATCCGGGCCATTACAGTATCGACGTCAACCCACCCCGCCATGAAGCAATATAACTTAGTTGGAGGGGCTAGAGGGAATATTAGTAATTTCGGTGACAAATAGTCTTCAATTTTTTTTAAGTCGTTTAATTTGATTGCTCTTTCAGATAGTCTACACTTCTTCTTACAATCCGGCAGAAGACGTGCCTTAGTATTAGGCGACGTGAAATACAACAAGTTTAGAGAAGTGCGAGGGAGAAGCTTCTGGCGCTGTAGTAAGAAAACAGAAGGGTGCAAAGCGTCCGTCATCACTGCGAAAGATGAAATCTTAGAGTTTAAAAATTTCCATAACCATTAGTACCTACAGTCAACAAGGATATAATTATACACTTTTTCATTCGGTTTTATATGAAAAGGTAAACTTATAACTTAAACTTATACTTTGTCGACTAGACTTATATGTTCAAAGATCTGCACAAAGCAAGGAGTGTAATTAATGCAATGTCTAATATATTTTCATGGTATTTACTCTATTTGGTATATTGTGAAAAATAAAATGTGACATAACCTTGTAATTAAATGTTTAATATAAAATGTGTTATTAATACAATTTTCTACTTTAATTTTCACCGGTGAACCATAGTATAGTAAGAAGTATGGTAATAGCCTATAGCAGGATAGAAAGTTTAAAAAAGAAAAGATTTTTTTAACAGCTCCTAAAGTAATGTGTTATAATTCCTACCATTTTTTTAGTGATTTTCGTGGAGAATCGTTACGGTAATAAGACGCTTCTGTTCATGGATAATCGATATAACAAGGCTCATGATCGAATGGACCGTGTGTCATGGCGATGCGTCAAGAGGAACAGTGGGTGCAAATCTGTGGTTGTAACGTACTTGGGCAACGTGATCCGGTATACGGGACATAACAATCATGATTAAATGACGACGGCGGGCAGGCCGGTTCATTGTTTGTGATGTCTCAGCCTACTCAGAAGGGGAGAAGCAAGAGCATAATGTATTTTATTAAATCTCATACTGGAATGTCAGCATTAAAAAATTGCAACAATACCTTTACTGACGGTCTTAACGCATAGAATTTGAAAATAAAATTACATTACAGGTCTTCTATGGCAACTGTATCATAATATTCTTTATTTTTTTTAATTAAAATACAGCTTCAGCTGGACACAAGGAGGTGTCAATGCATTAGCAATTAGATGTTGGTTTAACGTTTGTGTCATTTTGTGTCATTTTAAGCAAATTATCTTCATTATTTCATGAGATTAGGTAAAGTTGTGTATGAAACTGCACTTAATTTGGTCTTAAAAAACATACTATAAAAAATAAGCCGTATTTTAAGAACCCTCATTATGCAACAGTTTTATATATTATTAAAATTAAAGTGTACAGCAATAAGTCAGCTAATTTTTCCTATAGATCGGAAAAAATGAACATCCAAGACCGGACTGGAACCCGCGAGTAGTCCCTTAGAGGGAGAATGCTTTGACCAAAAAAGCTACATAGGCTCGTCTAGGATGTTCGAAATTCTCGTATACATTCATCTAGGGGCGATAAGGGAGCCATCTACTGATATTCTTACGAAATTTTGGAGATAGTGAACGACGTTACATTCTACTACACTACTAATCCTACCCTCTGTGAATTTAATGGAATTATAAGAATTCCAGTCCTATCTTGGATGTTGAATGTTCCCCAATTTAAATGTTTAACACAATGCATAATATTTGTATGTAATAGTCATGAATTACTTATAATCTGATGCGTTTTGAAATACAATGAAATACATTTATGTAATAAGCCTAAATTAAGAGACATTTTTTAATAATAATGTATTTTTATTTCATTTACGTTTTAAAAATCTTAACCATATTCAAGCGTATTTTGTGTAAAATATCTGTGTTTTTAATAATTAATCATTGTATGTGTGTATATTATGGACCTTAACCTAATCCTTTAAAATAAACCAAAAATTATTTACAGTTGCACAATTTGTAATGAACTCTAGAGGGAATGAAGTACTATTGCTTGGTGGACAAAGATTTGGCAGAGATCGGATAAACAAATACTCACAGGTGTCCTGGCGATGTATTAAGAGGTCCATTGGCTGCCGAGCTACAATAACTACGTATAATAATGAAATAATACAGTTTCCCAATGAACATAACCATCTTTAACTGTAGATAGATCTAACGATAGATAATTAATTTACCTACTCGAAATTGTGACGAAAGATGATACAAATCCATGGATGTCTTGTCTATGTCTTGGTGTTACTATGCATAATGTAATTTTATATATTTGTCGCCGCCAACTAACTTAATCAGCCGTACAATTAACTGCCTGAATGGTGTTCAGCCATTTCATTAAACAGCTAGGCAAATAGCTTGGATCGATGACGTTTAACTACTTGCCTAGCCATTTAATTAAATAGTTAGAAGAATGACTTTTTTTTTTTTTTTTTTTTTTTTTTTATAAATAGGACACGTCAATTTGACTTTACCTCGCCTGATGGTAAGCTGAAGGTAAAGTCTCAAGAAAGAGGGTCACCATTATGTACACGTGCCATGTTAACAATGGTGGCACTCAGCTTGACGGCCTCATCAGATGCTTTTTCACGCCCCGCTTAAAGGACCCGGGACTGTAGGAAGAGGGAAACACGTGAGCTGGCAAGGAATTCCAGGTCTTAATGGTGCGACAAAGGAAAGAGTCACCGAACCGCCTGGTTCTTGAAGGAATGCTCTGCACCGTATAGGGGTGACATCTAAGTCCTGCACGTGTCGTCCTGTATAGGAAGGGGGAGGGTGGGACTAATTGGAATAGCTCTTCAGAACATTCACCATGGTAGAGACGGTAAAAAACTGCCAAAGAAGCAACATCTCTACGCATCTGCAGAGACTCGAGGGTACTCGTGACCTCAGGATTTCCGATAATGCGGATCGCACGTCGCTGCAACCTGTCGAGAGCATCTAATAAGTACTTTGCGGATCCATCCCAGAGATGTGAGCAGTACTCCACGCAGGAACGAATTTGTGTCTTGTAAAGAAGACACCGTTGCTCCGGCGTGAAAAACCGTCTCACTCTGTTCAGGACTCCGAGTTTACGCGAGGCTGCTTTGATGATACTCTCGATGTAGTTTTTGTTGTTCAGTTTGCAGCGAACATCCATACCTAGGATATTGAGGTTGTCCTGCAGTGGCAGTGGCGTGCTCTGAAGAGTGGGAAGGGGAAGGAAAGAAGATACCTTTGCTGTAAACGCACATGCCTGCGTCTTCTTGGCATTGAACTCGACCAGGTTCTCAGAGCCCCATTGGGAAATGTGATTCAGGATCCGGTCAAGCTCAGTGACAAGAAGCTGCCTTTTTTCCGCGATATGCGTCTGCTTATCCGCAGGACGTCCATGATAACTCTCGTGTAGGGTGCTATCATCCGCATAGCAATGAATGCTGCCGGTCGACAGCATGTCATTGATATGCAGAAGAAAGAGAGTTGGCGATAGGACAGATCCCTGCGGTACGCCGGCATTTACCTGCAAGAACTCCGAGGCTCGTCCATCACAAAGGACGCGAATACGGCGCTCCTGCAAGAAGCCGGCAACCCAGTCGCACAGTCTAGGAGGCAGACCAAAGGCTGGTAACTTGGAAAGAAGCGACTTGTGCCAAACTCTATCGAAAGCTTTGGCATTTCTGCATGGTTATAAAAAGAAATAACCACGAAGCCATAATGCGGGAGCTGAGCGGAGCGTAGCCTTCTAACCTAACCTAACCAAGTCTTAGTTCGAGGTAATGCCCCATTTTACGATTGGCCTTTGCTAGCCAGGTTTTTAAATGTCGTAATAAACGTTACGGGTGAATATCATTCAGGCCGTTAATTGAATGGCGCCGTTTAGTTAACAGCCTAGGCAGTTAATTGGACGGCTGATTTAGCTAGTTGGCGGCGACATATTCATAAAAGAAAATGTCAAGTAATATTTTCTACATTCCGGTATTCATACTACAAGATATAGGTACTTACTATCTTTAGGTCTAGATAAAGCTGTGTTGTTTTTTCTCTATAGAATAATAATAATAATAATAACGTTTATTTCTCACCATACATGTTACATAACAAATCCAAAATAAAATACAGTAGAATATAGTATTAAATTATTACTAGAATCAAACAGAATTATGGCGGGCTGGCACCTGAACTAGGAATATTATTTAATTATCATTATAATGAATTTCAGAGGTGAGAAAATAAACTATTTTCTTGCTTGCAGTTTCACTCGCGCAGATTATTTCTTACAAACAGATTGTAGTTTGGATACCGTAGTAGTGATATACTTATATTAACTTCAAGTACTTTCAATAACATATCTCCGGCATTATTATTATATTGATTGTAGGTATATTCCAGTTATATGATAATAAACGTTTTTATTTTGTTATCGGTTAATATTTTTAAATACTTCCATTTCATTATTTCATAAAAAAAATATATTTTGAAATGAAAATTTAAAGCTATTAAATGCAATTAGTATGAAAACTATTGCAATCAATAAATATTCTACTACTATTAATACTGATATTTATTATTTTATTTTTGTATTTTTGTTTTAGAAGTGGGTTTAATTATTTTTGTTAAAAATAACTTATTCTGATATTTTTTAACTCCTGCAACAATTTTGCTACTATATTTTGATTTTAGCTAAAATTATTTTTATTTAATTTTGTTAGTGTGTAATTTTTATTACTGTTAACATTTTATACACGACTGTTTATAAAAAAAATATTTGTAACATATTTTTAGATCGTATTCTTTTAGTAGTAATTTTTTTGACAACTTACTTCACTAGTATTGCTAATGTAAGGAGAAACTTTATATACATCGATTATGTACTTTCTCGGCACACTAGCGTTTCCAACATCTTTTTTTATTTAAAAATAGCTTTTACCTGTGGCTCCACCCCGTGGATGTCGATTATCGCGACCAAACATATCCTATGTCCTCTCTTAAGGTCTAATCTACGCTTATACCAAATTTCATCAAAATAGGTTCAGTCGTTTAGGCGTGAAAGCGTAACATACAAACAGACAGACAGACAGAGTTACTTTCGCGTTTATGATATTAGTATGGATACTATAGATTTAATTCTGACTTTTTATATACTTATTTATTTTTTCAGTTGCAATGATCCCGAGTACAAGAAATAAGAATAAAAGTTTGCTAATGATCAATGGTTTTACGTTTTCACAATATAGTCCAATGTTCTGGTACTGTACTAAGAAAAAGAGGGGTTGTCCAGCCAAGGCTCGCACTGGTGCTTCTGGGTGCTTGAAGTATTTGCACGAGGGTCACAACCATGAGCCACCAAAGTACCATATAACTGACGTTGGTAAATACATAAAGCTAAATTAGTAACCTTGATGGGAAGAAATGGAATCTTTTCATTACATACATAAATATATTCACGTCTGTCAATTCTCGAAGGGTTAGGCCGAGGTGTATCAACGCCCACATTTTGCCAACAATGATTTTTCGTTCTACTTAATGGGGGAATGGGAGGAGAAAGTGAAAATAAAAAATGCCACATGCGCCAGTCAGGTGTGCGGCTCAATCGATGGTTTGTGGTTACCGTGACTATGGACCAATGGACGTGTGCAATACCAGAGCTGTGACCCTGTAGCATGCACTTCTTGAAAAAACCCCATATTGTGGTCGCTTGGGAAAACTACAGCAGGGAGTTCATTCCACAGCTTAAGCTGGCGTGGGATGAAGTTCCTTACATACCGCATAGTGCGCAATTTGTGAGGATGAATTCCATGCATATGGCGAGCGATGCGGTATTAGAAAGTAGCTGTGGGCATCATGTCAAACAATTCTTCTGAACACAAACCAATGTATAGGCGGTAATTGTTTTAACTATCATTGTTTGAAACCTGAGTATATCCGAGGCCAAGCCGCTCTCGGAGCTCAGGGTCCGTCTTTCGGTTCTTCCTCCTCCACTTCGCTCGATCTTGGGCGTTCATGGTAGTAAGACTATTTGCACGACGTCAAGCGAGGTCTTCTTGGGCCTACCTCTTCTACCTGGACCTGGTGGGGGTGCCATTACCAGGCACCCACCTAGTCTGGCGGTTATCGCAATCTATTCACCTCCATGATACTCAGCTCCTGCTTGTGTTGCTCCAAGGTTGCGTTGTTACTTGTACTTACTAACATTTTATAGAACGATATTAGATTTGTAGGTACTTGTAAAATATTGCAAATTATATTTATTACAGAAATAAAATAATTAAACAGTTTTTTTTATTTCCCTGGTGACTGTAATATAGTAACATATAAAATAAGGTTAAAATATAATATTATTGTAGTTTATACTCTAATTATTGAATATTATCGCATTATATTTAACACTTTTATTTTTTACAGAATATTTAGCGCAGCTTCTAAGAGCGCGCTTTTGTAATAGGGAGACGACGAATATTTTTATTGGAGGACACAAGTTCTTCAGACATTCTCGGTCCCTTGTCGGCAACAGGATACGATGGACGTGCGCCAAGAAACACAAACATAAATGCAAGGCTTCGGCCGTAACTATAGATGGCGTGGTGGTCTCTACGACCGGCCTTCATTCACATAATTGAAGGCTCGAATATTTGCCCGGAATTGAAAGGAACTGATGAATTTCTCTTGTAAATATGATGAGTTATATAATGTCTTCACTCCAAAGTATTTATATGATAAATAAGGTATATTTTCACGCAACGTCTTACGACTATTTGATTGTACAACGTTGTAAAGTAAAACATTTTCTCTATCAATCGATAAGTTATATCTATACTAGATATAATTATGTGATTCTTGTTTTATACCCTTAAGGTAGTAAACAAGCACACTTACCACATGTTGGTAAGTGGTTTTGTGTGTGATCGCCATTTCTCTTCCATAGAGAACCGGGAAAAAAACTGGCAGAGAATTAAAGACTCTCACTCTCACCATTTAAAAACTTAATTAAATGCAGTGTACTTCTATGTGAAAGTACCTTTAGCGCTGTTTCCTACAAAATTATTGAAAAATTATATCTAAAGGTATGATTCCGAAGGTGATTGCATACGACAACTGCAGATACGAGTAATTCATTGCGGCTTCTCAATGGTCGCTATACTGGGGGCGAGTCGGGGACCGCGAGGAGGGCCAGACCGAGGCCAGGTCAATATAACCTCCCTCTCCGGCTAGTAAAAAAGCGGCTTCTCAATGGTCCCCTTTATCTGTCTCGAAGTTGAACAAGTAATGTACTCATGTACTGCAGTTGTAGTATGCGGTTGGCTTCAGAATCATACCTTAATTAATGGTTTATACTGTTATGGTGCTCCTGTTTTTTTTTGTTCTGTAAAAGTGTAGTGTTACATTTGAAGGTGCTTCTTATCTACGTAGAAATTACATCAAAAAGATATAGCAATTTCACTTTCTGTAACATATAAGAATGTTAAAACACTTATTAGTAACACATAAATGTTTAAATCGTTCGTTTAAGGATTGGGGTAATATTGACAATTAATGTGTGTGATTCAATGTAAAGACGGTGCTACATTTCGATGTGTTATTTGTTATTCGGACAAATATTTGTGGTTTATTTTCTACTATTCGCGCTTATGAGTTATGTATAAAGTAAGTTTAGGCAAATGTGCTCTCCATACTTCATCGCATGCGACCGAATAAGGCGAATAACAAATAAGATATAATGAAGTGTGGTTCCACCTTAAAGGATAATAAAATATTTGACGTGCCTTTTGAATCGGAACCAATAAATGAAAATTCTAAATTATATATTTATAACGGGAATGCAGGAATTCTGATCATATTGTAGTATTTAGAAAGGGACTATGTAATTGACCCAAATATGTTATTCGTTAGATACCGGTAATCTCAGGTAATTTGATGTATTGAACCAATTAAGACGATTTAATGGAAATATATTTTTATTAATAAATGTAATGTATGACATCCACATTCCAATGTACTAGATACACTGTAGGCCGTAAGTGCAACAACGCCTTAACCAACATCTAATCGAATACTATTCTCCATTCGGTTCGGTATTTAACTAAAAGTAAACAATTTTTCCTTTATAACAAATCTCTAACTTAAATTTAAAAAAAATCACGCAAACTAAGGTACTCGTCAAGACGAATCAAAAGAGCCCAAACTCGATGGGGTTGCGTAGTTGAATTACGGAGTTCCTATGGCCAGCTTTCAGTTCCATCATCAGATCAGCTCTGTATCACAATAATATTGCATTGTCCGTTTATCCGTTTTTTTTTCATGCATGCAAAATTTCAGCTCAATCGGAAACCGGAACGTAGATCAAATTTAACTTGTAAGATTTGATAACAAATTTAATAACGTTATTTGTTATCAAATCTTGCAACTAAACTAATTAACTAGTAGTTAGTTTTTAAATAATTCATATTAAAAAGACACATCAGGGTTGTTACGTATATTTAGATTACGTTTACCGAGGCATCCGAAAACGGCTGAAAATTTCCTTCTTCCTACAATACGGGCTCCCTAAAGAGGACCAAGAACCTTATTCCTGAGACTTCCGTTTTAGTTTCCCATTAGACAAGCTGGCGTCATATTGACGTACCCTACATAAAAAAATATGACTGTTGGTTAATTCCTTTTTGCACTCATGGCCTCACTTGTGTGTTCAGTTAAATATTTTACTATAATGTATTCATTGTTGTAGGCGTATAATATTGTTACCAAAGCAGAGCTTCGAAATTAAATAATTAGTCCATGGATTACTCAAATTTCTAACTTATTCAGTAACAGTGGGGTAAGACCTAAAGCTAGACTCAACAGAAACCATCTAGGATCTCCCACATCAGAACGCCTATAGCAGTTTTTGCATGTAAATGAATCGCTAACAAGTGAGTATACTGCGCCGGTCGCTCCGTAGAATTTGTCTTTTATATGCACTAACATGATATTGGCGTTCCGATACGGAATATCCGCGATGGTTTCCGTTAAGTGTAACCCGGGCAATATGTATACCTTGGGATTTTTGGCGTCTACCATCGCTAGAAACCTCTCAAAGCCCTGGTTTATAGTTTCCATGGACAGCACTACACGTTCACATATCTATTAAGTTAGTACTTGTAGATCATTTACGAAAATTTTACACTGTAAAAAGTTTTGTATAAAATGTAAAAAAAAAAAAAAAAAAACATCAATAGTATTCAATTGTTAAATGTTTATGGTTATATTAACAATGTATTGTAATTTATTTTAATATTTTGTACTGTTGTTTTTATCAAGTTGTGTTTTTTGTGTGTTTCTTTTGTTATTTATTTCTGTTACAAAACAAAAATGTGATACGAATTTCTATAACTCACTTATTTGAACACTGTTCTTTAGAAGATAAGGTTTTTTTTATGAATTATTATTTAAGTTATCAGTATTTTAATAAATCTTAAAAATAGCACACGTGTTATACTTGCGGGCGTACAGAATTTCCTTTACAGAACTACAAAAAATATTGTTAACAAACAATTTCATAAAAATTTGATTAATAAATAATCAAAATTGGTACTTTCCAGGACAAATGATAAACACGGCCAGAGGCCGCCAAGCTCTTTTGGCCCATGGCTATATATACAACCGTCGAACAGCCTCGAAGAACACAATGTCCCGTTGGTACTGTGCTCTGTACCACAGTGGCTGCAAAGCCGTTGTGGTGACTACCTCAGATCTCATTGTTGCAGCCGTTTTTGGTACACATACGCACCAGGCTCCTACTGTTTGTAAAACGCCAAACGGTTTATATGGATATCATAACTCATTTGAAAACTAAGAACAATGGCCTAATAAAGAAAATCACTTCTTTAGATAAATATACTAAGTACTAGCACAGTACTAGCTAGACTGATAAGAATTTGGTATGGATTTGAGAACACAACTAGACCTCTTACTGATTTAAGGGGTTTACTTTAAAATAGTTCAACTAAACAGAACAATTAGGATAATAAGAAAAATAATAAATATTTTTAACAAGAAACAAAGTATTTACTTTATTTGCTGACGGTGCGTACTAATTTTTTTTTCGTCATACCCATACATGTGGAGTATCTATGGATAGGTCTTCAAAAATGATATTGAGGTTTCAAATTTTTTTACTAACCTGAATAGTTTGCGCTAGTGACACTTCCAAAGTGGTAATCAAGTGGAAGTGGAAATCAATGGTTCTAAAGTAAGAGAATGATACAAGTTAAAAATATACGATGTACATTATCATGTTAACTTTTTTTTTAATACGTCATAAAATGTTATATCTTAATGTGGTTCACAGAATACATCTACTGACCAAGTTTCAACAGCATAGTTCTTATAGTTTCGGGAAAAAGTGGCTGTGACATACGTTCGAACAAACAGACAGACATGACGAATCCATAAGGGTTCCGTTTTTTGCCATTTGGCTACGGAACCCTAAAAATAGTGTTCCCGTGTCTCGGAGAGTGCATTAAGCTATCGTTTCCGGTGTCTATACGATTATCTACGGCAGTCATTACGGTAACTTCGATATCGCCAATTGGTTGTGAAGCAAGTAAAATAGTAAAATAGCAGTCGCTTCACGGAATATATCGAAGTCACGACTAGACGAAAAAGTCGACTGCAACTGAGTTGGAAAAAGGCTTACTTAGAGAATGAGATTGTAGAATGATTCAGCAATTAATCTTCGTGCCACTTCAAAAAAGTAGTAATAAGAACATAATTCATTTTTTTAACCTAGTTTAGTTCTAGAATACAATCTTTACATAGAACTTAGTCTCGATTAGAATCTTGAAATTCAGATCTTCAGTGTGTCATCCAGTACAACCAATGACAATCTCTATCAAGGTCGGTCTCGGTGCGCTGAATTCTGTTCAAATTCTAATATATGAGATTTGAATTTGTCTACTAACTTCAGTCAGTTGTTTTCTTACATAAGCCATCTAATTCAGTATCTATATTACAGCTGAAATAATACAAATGGCTAGAGGAGGTGAAATGTTGTTAGCCGCTGGACACACGTATAACCGCAGAAAAGTTTCGAAAACCTTAATATCTCGATGGTATTGCACTCTGTACCACAGCGGATGTAAGGCAGGGGTCATCACCACTGCTGATCTCATTATTGTGAAGTTTACAGGCGAACATACTCATATGAGCCCTAAATTATATAAAACGCTAGATGGAAAATATCATAAGATTCTATGAATAGTGATTATGTGAAGACATCTTTCTTCATGGCCATATATTTTGAACAATTTTTTGGATTACAAAATTTTATTTTTATTTTTCAACACTATAAACTACAACTTTTCTATCAAAACGCCTCTCATCCCATTACTTTAAAATCATTTTAAAAAGAAATGAGAGTTATAATGATAGCTTGGTAGTAGAAATATAAAATTAAATGACAAATTCTGTTGTTTAATTGATATCTAAAATCTATCTGGAAGAAAATGTGCGAAACTTGGGTAAGTCGCGATTCCCCCCATCCTTGATTCCCTCTAAAAGATTTTGGTTTTCAAATAGTGTTTGTAAGGCTCATTATAAGGCTAAAATTATCGAAGGAAAAGGGAGGAATGGCGGCTAGTCGCGAAGCTTAAAATACTATCTAACCTGTTTCTTGTTACAGAATTGAATACAACAAAAGACGGTTTACCCCAAGACCACAAAAATTACAATTTTGATAATATTTTTCTACAAATAAGAGATACGCTACAAGATTCAGACGTTAATTTTAAAAATATGGGTGCGCATTGGCCTGAGAGGGCTCCGTCCTGTGCTTCCGTTACGAATAAAAAGTACACATACTTAAAATGCCGTGTTTGTACAAGGAAAGGCAAACGTATAGAGACCAGCTATCGATGTAAAGGATGCCCTAGTAAACCCCCTTTGTGTGCTTCTTGCTTTGAAGCTTGGCACGTAAAATATAGCAGAGAATAAAAAAATAGGATAATTTTTATTAGGATTTTTTTATACCACTCAGGTGGCAGATTTTATATTCTCAAGTACACATATTATGTGTATGTGTATATATCATATTGTATTATATATATGTGAATATACCTACATATATAATTTTGTTGTGTAGGTATATATTGTAAATACAACTTACGTTCTGTTTATACTGTTGATTGATGGCACTTGGTGGAATTTGTTGTTACTCATATTAATTACGTTCTTTCCGACTCTTATGCAAAGTGTACTAATATTTCTAGGACTTTGTACACCACACTACCCAAACACGGATTCTATATCTTTTCTCCATTCAATGTTTGCTTGTAAGAGATTGCCACTGTGTGATAAGGCCGCCCCTTGTGAACACAATAAAGAGATACCTATTTACTTATTATGTGATGTTAGCTTTAGGCACCTACAAGCTGTTAGACATGCAAATTAACGGACTGGTGCAGGTTTTTTTGCATCTTATTCATTACTTGTTAAACGTTTCATACTTTTAAAGTTTAAATAATGTTGCTGGTGAACGTTAAATTAGCTTAGGTGTTTTTATTATTTAATAGCCAATATTAAATAAACTATGATTATGATTATTATTATTAACATGGAAGTGATAACTTTTTATGCATAAGTATATGTTACCAAATCTAGCTTTCTCACGCATAAATTCTGCCTGTTGTGTATGATTTCGTTTCGGCTGCTTGTAAGATAGGCTTTTATTAAGCGTTTCCGTATCTGTCTTACTCCGTCTATGTCTGACCGTAAATCTAAATATAATTTATTTTGTCTAGTTTAAATTTCTATTCTATTTTCGCTATTTTATATGGAAGAGTTGATACTGTCTATTATGTATTATCTAAATTATATCTATTTTATATAGCAATCGCTTTTATACAAATTGTTTGCATTGTTTTCGTTAAATTCTGTATTAAGTATAAAAGATATATTTTTCAAAGTTAATTGACTTTTATTCCTTCGGTATAATGTTTTCGTTAGATAACATCATTATGGCTTCGATTGTGACCTGAACTTGACTTGTCTAAATATTTTCTATCCCCATAGCACAGTATTGTTCAATCACATACTCTTAGTCACCTCAGATAATAGACTCTCATTCTGGAGCCTAATTAATATTCCTAGAATTTTTACAGGGGGAATGCTCTGACAGGAAAGATCGTGGGTTCGAGTCCCACCTGAGCGATTCACTTTTTCCTTTCTTAATCGATTTGAAAAGTTAGCATAGTAAATGCTTCAAAATTTCATTCAATTATTTGGGCGAAGTCATCGGAAAAATGTTTTAAAATGATTGCAACATCATTCATTGTTTCCGATATTTCGTATGAATGTCGGTAGATGGCTCCCACCGTCGCCCTAAGATGGTAGTATAGGAGAATTTGGATAGCTTCAGGTGTGGCTTGGTGGCTCAGTGGTCAGAGCATTCTCCCTGTAAGGGAAAGATCGTGGGTTCGAGTCCCACCTGAGCGATTCACTTTTTTCTATCTTAATCGATATGAAATATCATGTCCTTGATTTGCATCTTAAGAGGGCTTTCAACGATGCGTAAATCTGTAGATTTTGTCGCGATTTTGTGGCTACATCTGGGGACAGCCACGCACCGTGCATCAATACTTTTTTCATGTGGGGAATCCCCACGGATATATACATATATATCCCCGAAATAGTCAATACTACACTTTCACAAACAACCCTTTTTTCTTGTTGAATCGGTGACGACTAGTCCCCTAGCC
Organism: Eilema caniola; assembly: GCA_949126895.1. Lineage (NCBI taxonomy): Eukaryota > Metazoa > Arthropoda > Insecta > Lepidoptera > Erebidae > Eilema > Eilema caniola. The sequence continues at coordinate 19,102,898 of OX421473.1, forward strand.
CGTGGATCTTCAAATGGTTTTAAAAGCTATGCCTAATATCTTTATGACATACATCTTATACTTTATACACAGGCACCGCTATACAGAGAAAAAATAAGGAAAAAGTTAGAATGAAGATACCAAAAGCAATTATAAATGACGTTTGTGTGCCAGGCAAGTGTTTACGAAAATGTTATCTCGTTGATGAAGAACAACGGCTCTCTTTATATAACCGTTATTGGAGTCTCGACCGCAAGCAAAGACATAAGTGGCTAGTGCAATGTTCTAGTTTAGTGCCGATTAAAAGAAGAAAAACGAAGAAATCAGAAAGTCGCAGATCCGTGTCTTACGAATACCATATCAACGAGGGTGACAGTAGTCGCCAAGTATGCCAGAAGTTTTTACTTGGCACGTTAGGTATTTCTCAAGCAAGGTTACTATATGCTTTAAAAAAGTACATTCGATAATTGTTCAATCATTAAACAATAATGTGAAGTGTAAAGGTAATTCAATTTTACAAAGAATTGGGTTAGTTGCTACTAGTGCGTGGATTCGTGGTTTAGGCTCTCAGTGGCCGCAGAATACATAGGAGTGCTAGAGATGGTGTATAGACGGGCTATTGGTTAATGAGCTCGTTTTTAATGAACTCAGAGCCTTCAGAAAAGGCTTCAGAGTCTTAAACATCGACGCAAACTTGTAAGTCTATCTTGCAGTTTGTTATGCCAGTCTCGAATAAAATAAAATCGCACGCTATCTCAGGTCTTCATGTGCCGGGGAGTTAGGGGCCCAAGAGGCATTACGTCTTTTTTCGTACTTGTTACTGTGAACAAAAATGTGTATGCAATTATTTTAAATGATTAATTCATAGGTAGAAAGACACAATTATCTTGAGGCAGTCAGCAAAAGTGTAATCAATGAAAGAAGATCCTTGCACTTTAGGCAGTTGTCGAAAAGGATGCAATGACATAACTGAAGAACGACGACATTTTATTTCATCACTCTCATGAGGTGCCCGTTAGAAGTAAGAGAACTAAGGAAATCGTGATCAGGCGATCTATAACGTATGAGAATTATGTCAATAACGGTGAAAAGTAATGTAAAAAGTATTTCTTGAATACATTGTGTATTTCTGAAAAAAAAAAATGCAATTATCAAGAAATAGATTTACTTTTTTACCTTTCGTCATAGTAATGTAGTTCGTCATAGTATAATAAACTGGGGTTAATTTGGACAACTGGGTAACTGGGACCGTTAAAAATTTGTATTTTTAATAATAAACAATAATATAAATCTTCAAAAATTATCGTGTCTTTGTTTAGTTTTCTTTTTTCTTTTGTGGAAATGATACCTGTTAAAAACAAATTTAAATTATCCCAAAGTTACCCAGTTGTGCAAAGGAACCTAAGTTTACGATACCTAAAAACGTCCAAGACTTGTGGTCTTGAATGATTTTACGTTTGTTTATTTTTATGTCTTAGAAAATTATCATCATCGGTGGCTAATCTGTGGTGGGACTATTGTAAATTTCAGGCATCAGGTACTTCTTTCATTTCTTTGTCATTGAATTACCAAGAAAACTGGCCTTTCTGTAAAACCGTATTGTAATCTTCTGTAAATTCTTTGTTAATATATAACTGTAACATGTAAAATATTTGAGATTACTTTTGGTAAAGCAACATAATCCATTCATACCACTCCTTCAGAACCACATCTACGTCTTGAATTTTAGTGGCACGATCATAAATAAAGCTAAATAAAGTAGCTAGCTGACGTGGCAAGATCTGTTATATATCAACTCAACTTATATTATTCACAGATATAAATCGTCGTGAGAAACGAAGAAAAGGGCCATCTCAAACAAAAGAAAGGAAGTCTTTTGATCCAAATAAAAGAAGAGTACTAAGAAAGAATCCTTGCACACCTCGTAGATGTTATAAGAACTGTTTCAATATCAGTGAAGAAACACGTCGTTCTGTGTTCGATCATTTTTGGAGCTTAGATCGCGCTCAAAGATATGAATGGCTAGCGGAACGCACCCAAATAGTACCAATTAAAAGAAAAAGAACTAAAAATGTAGTAAGCCGTAGATCGGTTAACTATAAGTACTTTATCAATGATCATCAAGTATGTCTGCAGTTTTTACAGAGTACGTTAGCAGTTTCTCAAAGATATTTGTATTACGCGTTAAATAATAGAAAAATCATCAGTGCAATGTGATCTTTTTAAATACTGGTAATTGATGTAACTAGAAACTGATATTCATCATCATCATCATGGATCCACGATGACGTCAAGCTAGGACTCTTTATGAAAATAAAACCTAGGCAATTATAATTAATTATAGTCTGTGGAAGTACCTTCTAGTCTACTATATACCAGTAGTATTTACCTCATTTCTAATTACAGCTTTCTATGATTGTGCTTTAACTAAAGTTAGTCACTAAAATATTATGGACGTTTAAAATAAATAATTGATTTTCTAGTTATTTTATGTAACTTTTATTTTAGGACTAGCTGTTGCCCGCGGCTCCGCCCGCGTGGATGTCGATTATCACTTTCCCGCTTTTCTGTTGTAATTTTTCCTGAATTTTCTTTGCTATAAACCTCACGGAGCCCGAGACCTTTCCAACGAATGCAAAACCGTGGTAATCGGTTCGTGCGTTATGGAGTTATAGCGTCAGGAAGGAAAACCCGACTTATTTTTATATAGTAGATATAACCTATAGATATTGACGTGATAAAATTATTAGAATTTATTTTTAATTAAACCACGAAATACAGTTTAATGAGACTATCTTGGTTAATTTGCATACATCTTTCCTGAGATGGTCAGATTATAGATTCTTAATTCTTCATCCTAGCGTTAATCCCAGTCGCATCCGAAGCTTTTCAACTTGGAGTCTGGGGTCTGCTTTACCATTGCAACTGCGGATTTAGCTGAACTTTGATTTTTTCCGTGAAGCGACTGCCATCTGATCTCCACAGCCTAAAGGCGATATCGAAGCATTGCAGTTAGACCAGTTGTTGGATTTTTGAGGGCCACCAACTACGAGATTATAGATTGTAGATTGATCAACCGAAAACAGTCAAGGCAAATCAGTCAGGTATGTTTGAAGGTATAATAAAACTACACAGTTTGTTTGTTGAGTATTTAAAAGTTAATGCTGCTATTATCAAAACAATTATTATAAATTTGAAATAAGAAAAAATCGTCGTGTCGCGCTCATAATGTGTGAACTAGACCATGATATGAAATAGACACATAGCTCATGTTAACACAGATAGGTACATTTTTTTCTCTAAAATTTCACCTACATAGTCCATCACATATTTATACAACCTATATATATATATATATTGAAAGCTACATTTTATTAATTTGAATTTCCTCAGCTAAAAATACTGTAATTGATAGTTCGACTGTGTGGTTCAATGTAAGATAAAAAGATTTGTTAATTTTCGAAGTAGCAAGTTAACTGGTCATATAAGCATTTAAAAGATATTTTGACTATCTGACTATTAATTACAATTAAAATAAGATTGTGAAAAATTAGAAGTTATATCAAGATTTAAATTACCCGTCTGTACAGTACCAATTTTTGTTATTAACAGTAGATTTTAAATTTTTTTGTAATTTTCAGATTATCAAGAATACATGGATTCATTTGGTGATTATAAAATGAACGTCAGAGATCTAATGGGGCCGCACATCAACCCTACTTACGTGAGATTGAGGGAAAAAGCCAATGCAAGAAAACAAAGGTTCCTGAACAAACTGACACCAGAACAAAAGGAAAGGAAAAAAGCAAAAGATAGAGAATATTACCATAAAAAGAAAGCACACAATAAGAGAAAAACTATCAAAGATATGTCTGAGGAAGAAAGGGAACACCAAAGACGATTGTGGAGGGATTGCTCGAAGAAACATAGGCAAAATAAGGCAAAAAACAGTAGCTAATGAAGCACGATTTTTAATTGTTGAGCATAATCATATTGATAAGAATACTGCTAAAGAATTGACAATAAATATACCTAAATTAAGAAGAGAGGACTCTTTAAACCATAAAAATTGAAGCACAATAATATAAAATATAATACCTAAATACAAGTAATGTCAAAAAGCAATCTAGTCAAAGTCACTAAATCATATCCTGAGGATAATGTTTATAATAAGTTCTCGCCAGATATCACAGAATGTTTTAGAGATTGAAGAAACTGTGTCAAAATGTGAAATAATCGCGGCTACTATTATACGAAAGTGGCAACGCTCCCTCTGAAAAAATTAAAGCCATAACTGCGTTTGTTGCTCAGGGAGCATCTAGAACTATTTTAGCTTGACATTTATCCCAGCATCCTATAAAAAAATTCTATGTTTTCGGCTACGGTGATAAGTTTTACTTGTTGGGCTGATATGGTTGTCATTGCTGATGTTGTGTTGTGTTTCCCTTGTGATATGACAATACTATATACACAATTATATTTATGAAAAGATCGTAATATGTAATTTTTTTCAATAACATTATTACAAAATTGTTTATCGTATTCTTTATAAAGAATTGGCGATGGGAGTAATACAGTGTATTTCTGAAATACAACCCATGCAAATAAACTATGGTGGCGAGAATAATGAAAGCTATACCTTAAATATTAACCTACATAAATATTTTGTATATTTTCTACACTTATTGTAATTATACTGAAAGGATGTTTTAATTTTGTTATGTAACAGTGTTAAATCTAAATATATATAACTCAAAGGTGACGGACTGACTTAAATAGTGATCTATCAATGCAAAGCCCAAACCACTGGACGGATCGGGCTGAAATTTGGCATGCAGGTAGATGTTATGACGTAGGCATCCGCTAATAAAGGATTTTGATTAATACTACCCCCAAGGGGATAAAATAGTGGATGAAAGTTTGTATGAAACTTTGTCAATTTTAAACCGATCGGGCTGAGACTTTGCATGCATAAAGCTACTATGTTGACTCAACACTAAGCGATAACCGACAACCACGCGGGCCGAGCCGCGGGCAACAGCTAGTGTATGTACAAATGTAATTTAGTTTTTAGGGTTAAGTACTAAAAGGGTAAAAACGGAAGCTTATTACTTAGAATCCACTGTTCGTCTGTCTGTCTGTCACCAGGCTGCATTTCATGAACCGTGCTAGCTCGAAAACTGCTTTTTTTATTAGCTTATTCATTGGTGAGTGAAAGGGAATCTATTATAGTAAAGTGAGACACCTAACTGTGCGATCAAACAGACAATATAATCTTGTGATCCTATCAGTATTAATTGATGTGCAAACGCGATTTGCGATTATACTTTCACGATATTTATTGACAATCTTTCACTTAAATCGTCATTACCACGGGGGACAGATTCTCCATGGTCATTACTTTGTTAACCGATTTTCATTTGCTCCTTAAATACTATAGACGCCGACTGATCATGTACTGTTTCGTATTATCAATTACATATATCTTGTAAATACGTTATATTAACGTTTTTACTAAGAAGCCTACGATTAAGCAAACAGAACATTAATTTGTACAGATCTCATTCAGATTTATAATTTTAGTTTAATGTTTTATTTATTAGTTCACTTAAGTATCTGATATAATACAGTTTTGCCTCTAATAAATACATTTAACATGATACAATATTTTTTTATCGAAATCTACTGTGAATTTTAAATTTGCTGTTGTGGTTACAAGGGTAACCAGGGATGTTACCATCACCTCTAAGAAGTATTATTATTTCAACCTTACATTACTTTCATAGTGTGATTCGGACTGTCAGCGCCCGTCAAGAATAGTCAGGCATGATCTACTTAATCATATTCTGTCCTCCGTGGGCATGATACTCATCCTGAGTATATGTGACTAGTATTATATTGCCAAAAGTATCTCTTACTATAATGGATAGATACATATATTTGTTTAATTTGTTGGAATATATACTGGTCTTACAAGATATAGTTAATAAATATCGATGGAAGACAACGGTCCGAGTCTGAATTACACTATAAAAGTTAAGTAAAATTTTAATAATATTTCATTTAAGAGGTGGTGAACCAAGGTGTGTGTTAGTCTCATCAGTCCCATGGCAGAAGTTTATGCTTAAAATTATAATTGATCGTGAGACCCTGCGTACAATTCCTGGGTTATCTAAAAATAAATCACAATCATACTGGTAAAGTATATTTTGATATAATGAATTAGCGTTCTTTGTTTTTACAGTCCAATGGTTGACTAACAAATCAGGAAATGAGATAGCATTCCTCAACGGGTTCACCTTCTACCGACATAGAAGAAGTACAAGCAGGTTGACTGATGTTTGGCGTTGTACCTACGGTAGAAGATGCAAGGCGCGTATAGTCACTTCGAAAACTAAAGAACCTTTGTTATGTGATGACCGGCATTCACACCCTTGTGCTATGTATACGATCCATAAAGGGATTTACTTCAGAATGTAAACAAGTAAAAAGGTATATTTTCCTAAGAAATATTCTAGTCTATCCTGTCGCATAAACATATGTATATTAGGATAGTAAGACCCTTTTTTATATTGCGGATATCCTCTTGTATACTCTGTTGGAACTAGTGAAGGTGCTTATTTCCGACTCGAACCGTCAAAATCCGCACGCCGTTTTAGGTCATCAATTACCGAGGGTGAAGTTGCCGCTGGTATATCCTTGACGCTCGTAAGACCCCGCGCTTAATTCCTGGTTCGGAAAATAAATTACAACCAAAGCACTCTTTGAGTATGTTTTGCTATAGTTAGTAATTGACGTTTTTTCTAATTAATTATTTTATTTTTTTACAGTCCAATGGTTGACTAACCAATCAGGGAATGAAATAGCATTACTCAACGGGTTCACTTTCTACCGGCATAGAGGAAGCTCTAGTTTGTCGACCGAAACTTGGCGATGTACATACAGTAGCAGATGCAAGGCGCGTATAGTCACTTCGAAAAATAAAGAACCTTTAACATATGATGACCGGCATTCACACCCTTGTGCTACGTATACGATCCACAAAGGAGTTTACTTTAGAATGTAAAGAAGCAAACAGTTTTTCTCGTAAGAATTTTTTTTTTCTCGTCATGTTAGACCTATGGCATAAACTTATGTACTTAAGTAGTATAATTAGTTCATAAGATCGTTTATATGGTGTGGAAATCCTCTCGAAACCGGTTAGGGTGGTTATATCGGACTCGAACCGACTAAGACTGCACGCCGTTTTTGGTCATCAATTGCCGGCTGAAGGTGAAGTTGCCTATCCATCACGCTCGCAAGATCTTGAGCTCGATTCCTGGTTTGGCTTAAAAGAAATTACAACCAGAAGCGCTTTAAGAGTACGGTTTTCTAAAATTTAGTTACTTATTTTGTTTTTTTTTACAGTCCTATGGCTGACTAACAAATCGGGCAATGAGATAGCTCTCCTCAACGGCTTCACGTTCTACCGGCATAGAGGAAGCTCTAGTAATTCGACCGATATTTGGCGATGCACATCCGGTAGCAGATGCAAGGCGCGTATAGTGACCTTGAAAAATAAAGAAACTTTGACATGTGATGACCAGCATTCACACCCTTGTGCTATGTATACGATTCACAATGGGGTTTACTACAGATTGTAAATATCAGAAAGGAGTTAATTTTTTATTAAGAAATATGCTAGGCTCTTCAGTCACGTGGCATATGTTTACGTTTAATGATTGCGTAAGATCGCTAGACACTATTCAAATCCTGAGTTAGGTATTGTTGTTTAAAGAAATTGGGGATACAAAAAAATAGGAAATTTTTGTAGCAGAGCGAGGCCTATTAAAATAGCAACAGATAGGGCTATAATAAATTGTATAACTATTACACTGACTATATAGACAGTCTAGGTTATACCTATGTGTATGAAATACTATTTTACTTAAGGGTCATCCATAAATTACGTCACACGAATTTCATGACTTTTTACCCCTCCTCCCTCCTTGCAACAGTTGGTCACATATGTGAGATCCCCCCCTCCCTTTCCTAGTGTGACGTCATATATTTTGCGAGCAACGAAGGAATTTAAAAAAAAAAACAGTAGTGTCGGTTTCTTTCGTTATTTTTATTTGCAATTCTTTGATTTTAGATTCCACATCACCATCAATATCGTCACTACTTTTTAAACTTTTTCATAAATTGTTAACCTCTTCTTGAACAATTTGTTTCTTTTTTTTATCAACACAAGGTGCCCTGTATGTTTCATAAATTTTTGAGGTTTTCGTAAAGTAATAGGTCAAAGTTCGTGTTTAAACACTTAGATTATACTAGATTTGAAATGTAACGTCACGAAATTTAGGAGCCGGGTGGGTGGCCCCTTGTCACACAATGTCACACTTCGTCGACTTCCTCTGTCCCCCTTAACGTATGACGTAATTTATGCCCCCTTAGGCCCCTTACCTACTACAAAAATATATTTTATTTTTATTTTATCATTATATCACGCAAATAAAGGCTGATAATACAATTTCTGTGGACCCTGAACTTGGGTGAAAGCTCGGATGCTACCGAGATTTTCGCAAGAATGATGATGATAATACATTTTCTTACGTAATTAATCTGTAAATTATTGAATGTCATTTCAGATTTATAACATGCAATATAATAATAAAACATTTCATTACAACGTCGTTTTTTTTTCCCTAAGCTCAAAAATGTTATAGCCATCCACTAACATTAATAACTTATTTTGCTTTCTTTCAGTTCAATACGTGAAAAAAGAAAACGGAACAGAATTGGCTCTTGTCAATGGCTACACATTTTACTGCGATGGTAGGAACAAGAGTACGGACATATGGATTTGTTCGAGAAAATATTGCCGGGCTCGATTTGTACTATCTAAAGACAGGCAATATGTAAAGACATATAACTTAGAACATGGTCACCCTTCAACTAAATATATGATACGTAATGGGATTTACTTAAAAGTATAGATTTTTAAATGTTTTAAATCATGTTATTATTATACAAATGACTCAAATGACTGAAATCATACAGAAAATTACACGTAAAAATTTTTTTCTTGCCTTTTATATCTGTCGTTGTCTATTTGACTTTCATTCGCAGACAACAAACGAATTTTTTAACTTTTGAAATCTCTCTATGTTTGACGTGGCTAATCTTTAAAACAGCAGCACTAATTATGATGGAGCTTCCGCTAGCAGATAGCGAAAATGGTCGTGATAAATAAATAATTTCTTTCTAAAATTAAGAATCACTAAAATTAAGAATCGTTTAATGTAAAATTAAAAAGGTAGATAGCGGTAGGGTAGAATTCATAATAGAAGTAAATAAAATATCTGCCCCTCTAGACAAGTGCCAATTCGCTAACTGGCGTTTGATGGAATAGAATGACGAATGTATGGAATTTGACGTATTTGACATGCGTTAACGAATGTCATATACGTCAAATCCCATATATTCGTCATTATATTCCATCAAACGCCAGCTAGCGAATAGCCACTTGTCTAGAGGGACTGAAATCGGGACTTTATCTAAGATTGGATTAGAAATTTTTCAATTGTTATTAGAGGTTTTGAAATCTATATGAATGATAAACTTTGTTTTAAAAATATATAATTTGTATCTGTTGGAATACCCACGTATGTCAGTTTCATCATGGTTAGGTTTTTTATATTAAGGCCTTTCACATCTATAAAGTCACTCTGCAGAGGCCGTTGTTGTTGTTGTAATTGTTTTAATTGGTTCATTCAATAAAACTGACCAAGAATGTAGATTGCAAATGACTAGTATATTCATTATCCCATACAATTAATTCCTGGGATTTTTATACCAGCTTTCATTTACGATAACATCATACATATATATTCTCACGCCTGTAAAACCCCGATGGGGTAGGCATAGGTGTTTGCGATAAGTTATTGGATTAATTAATTTACCGATTGCAGTCCATTGTGAAATGGCGCACATTGGGAGAGGCCTATGTCCATCAGTGGACTACAATCAGTTATTGAATAAGCTGTTAAAAATACCGCCAGTACTATATTAACCTCGTGGTGTGTTCCCGGCGGTAAGTAGCGTAACCTGAGCTGTCTGAAAAGTTTTTCTGCTGTCAATGGGAATACCAAAGGCAATTTCAGCTTTGTCTTCTACACTGACAGCACAGAAACTGTCTGTGTTTACAGGGTCGGTAGCACGAGTGTGACTCCCCTGGTGTTGCACACGTTCATAGGCCACGGTACCCACTTCCCATCAGGTGGAACTGGAAAAACTAAATCCAAGCATTGAAGTAGTGTATTGACAAAAGTAGTATGTTTTCAGCTTATACATCAATACATCTAGATTCTGTTTAATTCATGAACTTTTTTTATATTCTTACAGTTCAAATGGTGAAGAAAATTAATGGAAAAGATCTGGCTTTAGTCAATGGTTACGCGTTTTACTGTGAAGGTAGAAGAAGCACTGATGTTTGGAGGTGTACAAAAAGACTTTGCAAAGCTCGATTTGTGATGACCAAAGACCGGGCTTTTATAAAATCTCATAACTTACACCATAATCACTCACCTGTCGATTATACTATACGTAACGGCATTTATTTAAAGTTATAATCATCATCATTCTTCCTTAATCCTGGTCGCATTCGACCTCTTACCTCGAAGTCCGGGGTCCGCCTCTTTCAGTCTAAACACGATGCGGTTGACCTTCGATTCGATCAGATTTTTAAATGTTTTTAAATCATGTAATTATTTTACAAATGACTAAAATTTAAGTATTTGATTGTTATATTAGGTCCTTACGTATGAAATTATCGTCTTGTCGTACTGATCTATTTGATCTGAAATATCTCCTCTTTGGTTAAGAATTCCAAATTCAAATTAATAAATTTATTTAGCTGGTATTTTTTTCTTTGGAATACAGTCATTCATTTGTTATTTTCCTCATTATTTTTTCTTCGGCGTCGCTTATTACCGCGCAATGGAAAACATGAAATATCGGTATATTTACGAGTAGGTACGAGTTCTACCGTGGTATCAGTGCTGCAGAAACAGCTCGAAGAATTAATGATGTGTACGGCGCTGGTGTCGCTAAAGACAGCACGGTACGTTTTTGGTTTTAACGTTTTCGTTCTGGAAATTTCGACCTTAAGAACCAACCCCGTGGACGGCCGGAGATCAAATTGAAAAACGAAGAATTAAAGGCTATTGTGGAAGTGGATCCATCACAAAGCACTTCAGAGATAGCAGCAGGCTTCGAGGTAAGTGACAAAACTGTATTAATCCACTTGAAGCAAATCGGGAAAGTAAAAAAACTCGAACGATGGGTACCTCATGAATTGAGTGAATCGAACTTGCAAACACGGGTCGCCTGCTGTGTTACTTTGCTCAACCGACACAATAATGAAGGGATTTTAAATCGAATCATTACTTGTGATGAAAAGTGGATATTGTGCGATAATCGAAAGCGCTCATCGCAATGGCTGAATCCTCGAGACCCAGCCAAATCCTGCCCTAAACGAAAATTGACTCAGAAAAAGTTACTTGTAAGTGTTTGGTGGACTAGCACCGGTGTCGTTCACTACAGCTTTCTTAAATCTGGCCAAACGATCCACCGTAATCCCCGGACCTTGCTCCAATAGATTACCATTTCTTTCGGAATCTGGACAACTTCTTACAAGGAAAAAAAAATTCCACTCCGATGCAGCAGTCTAAACCGCCTTCAAAGAGTTTATTGATTCTCGCCCCCATGGTTTTTATAGTAAAGGGATCAATGAACTACCCATAAGATGGCAAAAGTGCATAGATAACAACGGTGCATACTTTGATTAATTAAATATATTTTACAAAAAAAATCGACTTTTTAATCCTCCCGTACAAAACGCCAATTTCATACGTAAGGACCTAATATTAAAATATGCAGCTCTCTTAGTACATGATATGTATCATACAGAAAATTACACGAATTTTTTTTGCCATTTATATCTTTGCCATTTATGTCTTTGTCTATTTGACTTTCATTCGCAGACAACAAATCAATTTTTAACTTTTGAAATCTCTCTATGTTTGACGTGGCTAATCTTTTAAACAGCAGCACTAATTATGATGGAGCTTCCGCTGGCAGATAGCGAAAGTTGTCGTGATAAATAAATAATTTGTTTCTAAAATTAAGAATCACTAATATTAAGAATCGTTTAATGTAAAATTAAAAAGGTAGATAGCGGTAGGGTAGAATTCATAAGAGAAGTAAATAAAATATCTGAGATCGGAACTTTAAGATTGGATAAGATAATTTTTAATTGTTATCAGAGGTTTTGAAATCTATATGAATGATAAACTTTGTCTTAAAAAATATATAATTTGTAGCTGTTGGAATACCTACGTATGTCAGTTTCATCATAGTTAGGTTTTTTTTATATTAAGGTCTTTCACATCTATAAAGTCACTCTGCAGAGGCCGTCAGAAGCGGGTCTCTTGTTGTATTTGTTTTAATTGGTTCATTCAATAAAACTGACCAAGAATGTAGATTGCAAATGACTAGTATATTCATTACTCCATACAATTAATTCCTGGGATTTTTATACCAGCTTTCATTTACGATAACATCATACATACATATTCTCACGCCTGTAAATCCCCGATGGGGATAGGTGTTTGCGATAAGTTCAGCGATCGAGCGCGGTTGAGACCGGTTCTGTCCTTTAAAGCGAAAACGAGTGTTTACATAGTATCAAGTAAACAACCCTACCGCCGCGGTGTTATAGTCGTTTATTGTTTGTCGAATACTAATCGACAGCATGTCGTCGTGCAAAAAATGTGCCGGAGATTTTGGGGACGATGGTGATGTTTTGTGTTCCCAGTGCTCAGAATTCTATCACTTTAGATGTGCAGGTCTGCAGGAATCGACATATAAAAGGATGAACGTCGATACAATTGCAAATTGGCGGTGTGTCTCGTGTCGTCGACAGGAAAACAACTCACAAGATGAGTTATTGAAGGCGGTAAATAGTCTCAAAACGCAAATGGTTACCATGCAAGGTGGGTTGGATCAAGCTAACACAGGAATATCCGGCATTGATTGCAAAATTAGTGCAATTGAGTGTCGAATAGATAACTTCGAAACCCGTTTCACCGTCGTCGAGACTAATTACAAGCTATTACCTACCTTTGAAGATGATCTAAAAAAGTTAAAGTCTGATTTGGTGGTTCTTAAACAAAATGAGCGCGAGCGAGATCAATTTTGCAGGCTCAATAATGTGGAAATTAGCGGAGTACCTAAACTTGCCGGGGAAAACCTACTATCTGTTCTCAGCAGCATTTCGGTGACCATAGGCTTTCAGTTGCGTGATACCGATATCGACACGATTCATCGGGTACGCAGGTTCTCCACTACAGCCGATGGTAAACAGAGTGCCGATCTACGTCACCCCGCGATCATTGTTCGTTTTTGTCAAAGGCGCCGAAGGGATGAACTATTATCGGCGGCGCGAGCGCGTCGTACACTCACTACAGCGGATGCTGGGTTGACGGGCCCTGCTACCACCGACCGTCTATTTAAATGAACACCTCACAGCTGCGAACAAGCTTCTGCTAAAGCGAGCCAGAGACATCAAAAAGGAATTACACTACAAATACGTATGGGTGAAAGAGTGCAAGATCTTTATGCGAAAGAACGACACTTTTAAAACTCACTACATTTCTAATGAAACAGACTTTAACAAAATAAAATGACTACTTTTGTTTACGCTTTATTCTGTATGCGCGGGTCCTCTCTTGTTTAATTTTTCGCTTGCTAACTGGTTTTCTATAAAAAATAAGTGTGCTTCATATAATACCTAATTGTTGGATACTTTTCGATTATTACCTTACTATGCATGAACCGTCTGATAATGCTTTTCTGTTCATTTTGTACTTATCCTTATTACATATGCAATGACTCATAACGACTTATCTATTTATTATCAAAATGCAAGAGGTTTACGAACAAAATCACACAATTTTTTGTCGAGCGTTATAAATAGTAATTACGATTTAATTTTATATCCGAAACTTGGCTTAATCTGGATTTCTTTAGTAGTGAATGCTTTTACAGCAGGTACAATGTATATAGACGTGATCGTTATGCAACGGGAGGGGATGCGGAGGGGCGCCGGTGCGGCGGTGGAGTAATGGTGGGCGCGCGTAGGGACCTATGCGTGACGCGGCGCGACGAGTAGTGTGCTGGCCCATGCCAGGAGGAAATGTGGCTGACCATAGCGCCCCGCACGGCCGCCCCCGCTCCTCCGCGTTCGCGTCGCTCATCGTCTGCTGCCGCGCTGAGACCCTCCGCGCCTATTCATATTGCCTGTGTTTATTTTTCTCAGACAGCTGACCATCATAATTCATTGCGACGCTTTTTTGATAATGCAACTATATTAATGCTTAATAACCCCGACGATAATTTTATTTTTATTGGTGATTTTAATATCACACATGCCTCTTGGAACCCGCAGCCTGATGTAATTTTTTTAACATTGACAACATATGATAATAATAACGTAATTTTATTATCTGACTTTATGGCTGCTACCGGAATCCTCCAGTTTAATTCCCACAAAAATTTAAATGACCGTATTTTGGACCTAGTCTTGACAAACACTTCTTGTATCGTAACCGAGTCTCAAAACCCTTTAGTTCCGAAGGATCCTCATCATAAAGCTTTGGAAATTTGCGTGAGACTAAGCATATCAACTTTCTTACCGCATTTAAAAGAAAACATTGCTACTAAACCTATGTTTCGGTTAGGTGACTATGAACGAATACGATGTGGTTTGTCTGAAACGGACTGGTCATGTATGAACACATTAGATTGTGAGGGTTCTGTGACGTTTCTATATACAGTAATTAATAAATTAATTTTAAAGTTTATTCCGCAAAAGCGAATAAGTCGAAACACTGGATATCCTACGTGGTTTTCTCGGGCATTGATTAAATTAAGACGTAAAAAATGGTCAGTACATAAACGATGGAAAACTTACTTGAATCCATTAGATGAAAGTGAGTTTAAATCTTTAAGGAAATTGGAACACGAAATGGAAGCTGAGTGTTATAGTAATTTTATCTCTAAAGCCGAGGATCTAATTTTCAAATCTCCTACCTACTTTTGGTCCATCATGAAATCTTAATTTCCTGTTAATAGCATACCTGATCACATATCGTATCTAGGGAACACCTCTGGTGATGGCCAAACTATTAGTAACTTTTTCAATGAGTATTTTAACTCCGTATTTGTTCCTGTATCTAATAACACGTCTTCTACCTGTAGTCCCAGTACGTCGGTAAATAACTTACTTGATTTATCTTCAGTTGAAATCACGGAGGACCAGGTGTTTAAGCTCTTAAAGAAACTAGATACCACTAAAGGTAGTGGCACAGATCTCATTCACCCCATGTTTATAAGATCCTGCGCAAAGGAGCTTGCCAATCCTCTCGCAATTTTTTTTAAAAAATCAATAAAAGAAGGACATTTTCCCTTAGTGTGGAAAAAAGCTTTAATCACACCAATTTATAAAAGCGGTGACGCAAGTTTGGTTACAAATTACAGGCCTATCAGTAAGTTAAACATTTTTGGCAAGGTTTTCGAAAAAACTATCACTACTACTATCGCAGCCACAGTCTGTCAGCATACATCAATTACGCAGCATGGGTTCTATCGGGGGCGTAGCGTCGACACAAATTTGTTGAGTTTTACTGATTTTGTTTTGAATAAGATGTGTGACGCATGGCAAGTGGACGCCGTGTATACCGACTTCTCAAAATGTTTTGATAAAATAAACCATTCCATGTTACTTATAAAGTTAGAGGGGCTCGGTATACACGGAGATCTCCTTAGATGGATAAAATCTTACTTAAACAATCGTAGCCAAGCGGTAGCCTTGAAGGGTTATACCTCCTGTTTTCTTCCAGTACCTTCTGGCGTCCCCCAGGGGTCACACCTTGGTCCATTACTTTTTACGTTATATGTACATGATATGTCTACATGCTTGTTAGAATCAGGTCATTTTTTCTATGCAGATGACACCAAAATTTACAGAGCTGTTTCATCTGAAGCCGACTGTCAGTTACTTCAATCTGATCTGGTAAGCTTTTACAAATACCGTACTGATAATGACCTCTACTTAAATCTTGACAAATGTTTTGTTATCAGTTTTACCCGTAGACGGGAGGTAATTAATTTTAATTATAATATTGGTGGTAGACAACTTCAGCGTGTAACGTCGATACGAGACCTAGGTGTGACTCTGGACTCCCAACTAACTTTTCTCAAACATATTAATAATATATGCAATCGAGCATATAAAAATTTAGGTATGATTCTCCGCATTGGTAAGCCTTTTAGACGACCATGTACTTACAAAATCCTTTATAATTCATTCGTAAGAAGTATTCTCGAGTTCGCTAGTGTAGTATGGGCACCACACTATCAAATTCATATTGATCGTATAGAGAGAATCCAAAATATTTTTCTTAAGTCCTTTTCCTATAGAACGAGTTACTACTCGGATAGCGCCTCGGCATCCCGTGCACATTTTGGTATACCTACTCTCCATAACAGGAGACTTTATCTTGATTTAATGTTCCTTTTCAAAATATTAAAAAACGAAATAAAATGTCCAAACCTCTTGCAAAACATAAAGTTGAGTGTACCATTAAGACGTTGTCGCCCGCGAAATGCTTTATTTCATGTGAGTTTTGCTCGTACCAATTATGTAAAATAATTAGTTATAGCATAGCATAAGTGAAGTTGATCCTTTTCACGATTCTTTGTATACAATTAAAAAACATGTTAGGTCCAAGCTGTTAACTAACTAATTTGATTTTGGCCCTTATTGCGTGGGTACCGTGCCTTCGTCTGTTGTACGTATTACTCGTGTTATTTATTTTATTTATTTATATTTTAATAACCTTACTACATACCTACCTCACTCTTTAAGGTCCGATACCGTGCTTGAATTGTATACTTTTGAAAATTATTTCAATGAACCTTCAGGTCTGTTCTTATACTTAGTTTTAATCAGTACATAACATGTTTGTATACGACTGTATGAGTTCTAATAAAAAAAAGTTATTGGATTTATTAATTTACCTTTTACAGTCCATTGTGAAATGGCGCACATTGGGAGAGGCCTATGTCCAGCAGTGAACTGCAATCAGTTATTGAAAAAGCTGTTAAAATACCGCCAGTACTATATTAACCTCATGTTGTGTTCCCGCCGGTAAGTAGGGTAGCCCGAGCTGTTTGGAGAGTTTTTCTGCTGTCAATGGAAATACCAAAGGCTATTTCAGCTTTGTCTTCTACACTGACAGCACAGAAACTGTCTGTGTTTACAGGGTCGGTAGCACGAGTGTGTCTCCCCTGGTGTTGCACACGTTCATAGGCCACTACCACACTGCTACCACACTGGTATATAAAAAAGAAAACAGCTATATCCAAGCATTGTAGTAGTGTATTAAAAAAGTAGTATGTTTTCAGCTTATACATCAATAAATCTAGATTCTGTTCAATTTATGAACTTTTTTTATATTCTTACAGTTCAAATGGTGAAGAAAATTAATGGAAAAGTTCTGGCTTTAGTCAACGGTTACCCGTTTTACTGTGAAGGTAGAAGGAGCACTGAAGTTTGGAGGTGTACAAAAAGACTTTGCAAAGCTCGATTTTTAATTTGCAAAGACCGGGCTTTTGTAAAATCTCATAACTTACACCATAATCACTCACCTGTCGATTATACTATACGTAACGGCATTTATTTAAAGTTATAATCATCATCATTCTTCCTTAATCTCCGTCGCATTAGAGCTCTTACCTCGAAGTCCGGGGTCCGCCTCTTTCAGTCCAACCACGATGCGGTTGACCTTCGATGTTTTCCGTGAAGCGATTACCATCTGACTTACACAACATATTGGCAATATCCAAGTAGTAAGTTAGACCAGTTGTTGGACTGGCTCTAACTACCCGTAACGACTGCCATAGATGTTCATATATGACAGCCGGCTTAACGACCTCTCCAAGGCACGAAAATACCCTGCTGTATACGTTGAAAAAAAGACGAACGCAAAAAGACATATTCATGCTTACAAATATATGCGCCGAGCGGGAATCGAACCTGCGCCTCCTGTATGGTGGTCGAGTTCACCAGCACGACACCACAGAGGCTATAATATATTATGTGCGGTAATTAAGTACTTAAAGTTGTAATATATGTGTTTAAATTGTAAATATAAAATGTCATAAGTATTCTATTTTATTTTCTTGTAGTACCTACCTATTATATTTTACGTTGTTTACATTGCAATAGGTGGATAAGTGAAAAGAATTTGCTTATAATTAACGGCTCTACCAAAGGTGACCTAAATTGAAATACCTTTGTTGTGACAACCATGTCCCTTGACTGAGTTTTTGTGCCTAAAGAAGTCGAGGTACTGGTAGGCCTATAAATAGTTACTGATTGAATATGAAAGTGATAGGTAATGATAATGTCAGCATTTTACACGGATATCACTCAATTAAATAAAACAATTTTTTACTCATTTTGTCGCGATAGATTTAGTTAAAAAGTGATTTTATTTCAATGATAATGATTAGTATCCCATTTTATTTTTTTAATAAGTTTTTTGTCATTTTTCAGTCCAATGGGTAAAGAAAGTAAACGGAAAAGTTCTTGGTATTATCAATGGCTACACGTTTTATTGTCAAGGTACCACCAAGAGTACGGATCTTTGGAGGTGCACAAAAAGACTTTGCAAAGCTCGGTTTGTGATGATCAAGAATCAGAACATTATAAAATCTTTTGATTTGAAACACGAGCACACTGCTACCAACTTTATGATACGTGACGGTATTTATTTAAAGTTGTGATACAGTGTAAAATCTTCTAAACTATAACATTTGATCATCATATTATAAATATGCTTAGATACACATATTCAGTTGTAATAAACATGTTTTAAATTATGAATACAGATTCCTTAAGAACCTATTCTTTATTATTTTTTTGAATGTAATGTATTTTACATTGTTTACATTCCACTGGGTAAACAAAGATAACTGCACTCTGATGATAGAAATAAAAGTACAGACGGTTTGCAGTGCACAAAAAGACTTTGCGGAACTCGATTGCCAAATGAAGCCTTATCACATAACACATCATCACTTAGTTTTCAAATTAGTGATTGGTAACGGTCTTAATGTCAAGTTATATTACATAACATTTTTGAAACTATGAATTTAGATGTGATAAGCTTCCTATTTTAGTTTGTAGAGTTACATATTATAATTTATATTATTTACAGTTCAATGGTTAATGAAAGGCAATGGAAAAGAAATCGCTGTAATTGACGGCTATACTTTTTACTGCGACTATAAAAACAATACCACTGATGTTTGGAGGTGTACAAGAAGACTTTGCAGAGCTCGATTTGTGATATTTAAGGACCGGACCTTGATAAAGTCGTGTTATTTATGTCATGATCACTCAGCAATAAAATTTGTGATACGTAATGGTGTTTATTTGAAGGTGTAATACAGTGCCATTTTTCTCCAAAATGAAACATTAAACAGCATACATAAATTTTATTTCATACAAACTTTTTCCTTACAATGAAAGACCAGGCTAGGTATATCATTGCGGTACTACTCTAGGGTGCGGAACAGTAATCATTATTGACAACGAATCCGGTAGATTCCCATACGTTATTTAAAAAATAATACATTGCGAGCACATATGTGGCTTAAAGGGGAAGTAGATCACGGGATTCAAAATAAAAAGAATTATCCAATTTTGTGCAGTCGTTCGGAAGTTATGTGCGTATTTACTATATTATAAGAAGAAGATAGATACTTATTTTATAGTTTTACAGTCCTATGGGCAAGGAAAGAAATTGGACGTGAACTTGCTGTAATCGACGCCTACACATTTTACGCAACCAAGAAATATGAAAATAAGATGACTGAAGATTGGAGGTGTACAAGAATAACTTGTCGAGCTAGATTTGTGGTGATAAAGGACAGAACCTTTCTAAAATTTTCTTCCTTGGGCCATGATTACTTAGCTCCCATCTTTTCATACGTAACGGTATTCTTGTGAATTTGTAAAAGATTTTTTCAGTACTGTCTGAAGTTAAAGCGAGTATTACATACACACAATGTGCCAATATCACACTCTGCGACCGTGATTGCTGAAATTGTGTCAAACAAAACTAAAATCATCACTTCCACAAGAATTCCTTTTAAGTAAAATGATTAAGGTAGGATAAGATAGGTTAATAAGGAATATAATAATATAAGATAGGATAAGACAATATAAGATACGATAAAATAGGAAAAGTCAGGATGAGAGAAAATAACATAAGAGACATCTTATCTCATCGTCCTATCTAATCCTAACCGTGGTATGCCGTTCCATCCCATGTCGATCCCTTGATATCCCATCCTACCCTTTAATCGTTTCATCTCATCTCACATTATCCTATCTTATCTTATCGTATTTTATCCTATCTTTTCTTTCTTATGTTATCTTATCCTTTTTTATCCTATCTTATTCTAGCTTATCCTGTCTTATCCCATCTTATCCTAGCTTATTCTATATTATCCTTTCTTAATCATTTTATTAGAAAGGAATCCATGTGGAAGTGATAATTTCAATTTTGTTTGATACGATACCCTACACGAAAACGAGGGATCGAAATAAGGCAAAATGATTACTGGCGCGTTCTGGCTTTGTCCTCGTGCAAATTGCATATACACCTTGTCCTTAGAATGACAAATACAAAATAAAAATAGGTAGATAGGCGCGTACAATATTTCGGTGATTCATTTTTACATATTAAAAGAGGTACTTATAATATTTTATATATTCATGATATTTTTTATTCTTTACAGTCCAGTGGGTGAAGAAAGACAATGGATACGAACTTGCTATAATCAACGGTTATACATTTTACATTGACTATAAAAAGAAGACTACTGATGCTTGGAGGTGTACAAAAAGAGCCTGCCGAGCTAGGTTTGTGGTAACGAAGGACCGGACCCTTGTGAAATCTTATTACTTAAAACATGATCACACAACTCCATATTTTGTGGTACGTGACGGTATTTATTCCAAGTCATGAAACAGTGTAAAACTTTATAACGAATCACATGCGCCGAGTGGAGTGGCGAGATAGTGTACTCGCTTATGTGCAGTACGTGTGAAGTAATGAGATGTCGCAGTAGTGGAGTCAGTGCACTGTCTTGCCACTTCACTTGGTGCGTGTGATCAAGGCATTAAACATTCTCACTGATGCATGGCTCTTCACTAGCCTATTTTTGTGATTATGTGCCAAATGGCTTTTTATTTAAAGTCCATTATTGTACGCCAATTACAGTGTCATGGCGGCCTTATAGGTAAATGCAATTTTTGCCAGGCAACCTTTGGATGGTTGGAGTAGTCGGTATCTAATTTTTGTTCAAGTTTAATTAAAGCGATAAATAAGTTCATACTTTTATATATACCTACTAATAATTGTTATTTATTTGGAAATTTATGTTTACATAGAATATTGTTTATTTTAGGCGCGATATACTGGCTACTTTCAAGTTATAATACAGAATGTGTAACTTGTGAATGTAAATTATGAATATAGAAGTAATAAGTATCCTATTTCGTTTTATGTAACTACTAGCTGTTGGCTGCGACTACCCCTACTTGTATTTTCGATCCCATATATATTATACATATAATTCCTCTTACTCTATTTATTGCTAAACACTGCATAAAAAAGCGTTGACCGTTGTTTTTTGAAAGTCGCCTCCGCTGTTTATTCACTTAGGCCCGTATTCCAAAACGATAGGTACTAAGTCCTGAATCTCGATATATAACTAGATATGAGGACAGATTGTATTCTAGATCTATAAGGTCTAGATTCTAATGCCATTGTGAGAGTTTTTTCCCAATCGCAACTGAGCGTTATTCGCAAATCCAGGTCTCTAAATCCAAATGTCTATTCGGGCATCTAAATGAACAGACAGTGGAAGTACTTTTATAATATGTTAAGAAGCGGGTGTTATATTTTAAACTATTTACAGTACAGTGGATAAAGAAAGATAATGGATATGAATTGGCTATAATCAACGGCTACACATTTTACTGTAATGGAAGAAATAAGCATACCGACTTTTGGAGATGTTCTAAAAGGCTTTGTCCGGCTCGATTTGTCATAATCAAGGATCGCACCGTAATAAAATCTTGTTACTTGACACATAATCACTCAACTCCCAGCTTTGTGATACGTAACGGTGTGTTTATAAAGTTGTAAAAGATTTATTCTTTTCTAAATTAAAACCTTACAATTAAAATATGGCCACTATTACTAACCAAATTTTGATTATGCATCTTTTTTATATCAGTATTTAGGAATTAAAAAAAGGTAGGTATTTTTGTATTTGAAACGATAAATTCAAGAATATTAGGTATCTCATTTTGTTAATGTGTTCAATGGATTTAACCAAAAGTTGCTATATCAGCGTTTACAGATTTTACATTATACCTAATTACGTATTATTTCTAGCGCTTACATATATTTCCAATATTTACAGTTCAATGGGTAAAAAAATTTAATGGAAAAGAAATTGCTGTAGTTAATGGCTACACTTTTTACCATGAAGATAGCACCAGGAGTACTGACGTATGGAGGTGTTCGAAAAAACTTTGCCGAGGTCGATTTGTGGTGACCAAGGACCGGACTGTTAAATCTTATCAGTTAAGTCATAATCACCCAGCGACGAAATTTATAATACGTGACGGTATTTATGTTAAACTGTAAGCAGGTAATGCTATAATAATCGCTCGTGGCTTGATGCGCTCACTGGTCGGTAAACAATCAATGGGTTAAGTTACCTAGGTGAAGGTTACCGTTGGGATGGATGAGTTTAGTGATATTGCGTCTGAGCGCTTCCGTGCTTCGGAGGGCACGTTAAAAGTTGGTTACGGCTGTCAACAGTTCTTAGGTCAAGATGGAGGCCTATATGGGAGACCTGAACAACTCTCACAGGTTGGCTACTAACCACAGAAAAAGAAGAAGACTATAAAAAGTTCTAATTGAAAAAATAAAATTCTTACACTCTTTTTAAAATGGTATAATAATAATACGTTTCATATTCATGTGTGATGGATATGAAATTTTAAATTTAATTTATGTTGAGTTAAATTTATTTTAAGTTGAGGATATATATATCGTACCTACATCGTATCGACCGCTGGACATTTTATTAAATACTGTCATAGAAATAGTTTATAACCCTTGTAACATGATCTCTTAGTTATAAAATTTATGATACACAATGGTGTCTATGTAAAGTCGTGATTCCGTGTAAATTTTTTAAATTAAAATATTATGATTAATCGACTATCACTTTTGTGATTATATACCTAACGGTGATTGTTAACTAGAACATATTTCACAATGAGTTTGGAACATGTTGGGTACACGAAAAAACTTTTCCGAGCTCGATAACTGATGATCAAGGACAATGAACGTGTAAAATCTTATTGCTTGAAACTTGAAATATTCATCTAGCATATTTTGTGATACATTTCGTTGTTTTGAAGTTGTAGTATAAAATGTGTTTGTATATAGCAGTAATCCTCTTATTTTATTTTAGATAATTGTGTTATATTTTAAATTTTTTACAGTCCAATGGGTAAAGAAACATAATGGGAAAGAAGTGGCTATAATCAACGGCTACGCATTTTATTCTGATGCGAGAAATAAGAGCACAGATTTCTGGAGGTGTACAAAAAGACTTTGCCGAGCCCGATTTGTAATGACCAAGGACCGGACCACTGTTAAATCGTATCATTTAAATCATGATCATGCAGCAGTTAAATTTATAATACGGGACGGTATTTATTTAAAACTGTAAACAGATAATACTAAAAAACTTTTGATTATAAATCAAAGTTCGTTTCACTCTTTTAAAAATAGTAAAATAATATATATTATACATTCATGTGTAAAGAAATTTCTTAGTTTTGTTATTACCTCGGTTACATTTTTGCCTGAAGAAAATTTATGTTGACGATAGCGTACATCGTATCAATCGCTACAACCATTTCATCGTAGAAATAGCTTATAACGCTTATAATGTGAGCACTCAGCTATAAAATTTATGAAACATAACGGTGTGTATGTAAAGTTCCGTCTAATATTTTCTAAATTCAACTTCAACTTCTTCAATATATCTGTAGCAAGTCGCTGCAATTTTGCCAATGTCAAGTAAAATGTATTATTATGTATAGTAAATTAGTTTCCACACGATTCTACGATTCCACAAGATTCAGGTGACTGATCAGGAGGTGTGGTAGAATTTTAGGGGCTTGGAATCATCATATTTAATTTTTTATAATGAAATAATAGGGGTTAAAGTATGAAATTGCCGTTTCATTGTAATAGGTACTTCGAATTGACATAGAACCTTCATGGTTTGAGATTTTTGAGTGAAACTTTTTCCACATGGTACCTATGTAGTTCTTCATTTAAAAATGTGCAACATTCGATTATCGACTTTCAGTTGTTTTTTTATTCAGCTTAGACAAGAAAGATGGATACTTCGAAAATTCGAGTGATTTTTGAATACGAGTTCCGACGCGGAACTAACGCGGCAGATACAGCTCGCAATATCAATGTTGCGTTTGGAGAGGGGACTGCTAATGAACGCACCGTGCGATTTTGGTTTAAACGCTTTCGTGATGGAAACTTTGATTTGAAGAACGAACCACGAGGAAGGCCGTCCACACAGGTGAATAACAATGAATTGAAAGACATGGTGGAAGCCGATCCGAGCCAAACTACCCAGGAATTACTATATTTTATATACTTACCAACAATATTGACTCATTTGCGTCAAATCAATAAAATAAGAAAAATGTGAAAAATGGGTACCTCATGATTTGACTGATCTGCAGAAAGAAATGCGTGTTGAAACTTGTGTTGCCTTGTTGAATCGATACAGAAATGAAGGAATATTGGATCGAATTGTGACATGTGATGAAAAGTGGATTCTTTACGATAACCGTAAGCGAAAAATGCAATGGCTGACCCCAGGTGAAACGCCACAACAGTGTCCTAAAGCAAAGCTTACCAATATATTATGATCCATGACTTTGCCGATCACGGGACTATCCAGTTGCACATACACACACATATATAAAGGTATTTATTTAAGCTATTTGAGTACACAATGAGTTGGCAACTATGAATATAAAAGTGATAAGTCTACATCATCCCAGTCGTATTTATCTTGGCTGCATCCAAAGTTACAACTCTTAAAAATAATAGAGAATAGGAGAGGGAAAATGATAGGACACCTGATGAGACACGATGAGTTAATAAAGAATATAATGGAAGGAAAAGTTGAGGGTAGGAGAGGAAGAGGAAGACCTCGGAGGAGCTATATGGACCAAATAAATGAGAAGGTTAACGTCATGTCGTATCAGGAAGTCAAGAATAGGGCGATGGATAGGAATGAATGGAAGTTACTCCACAGACAAGAGCGAGGCTCTTAAATTTAAATGAAATGCATCCAAAGTTTATACTCTAGAACTAGAGGTCCGCCATTCGTCCGTCCGGGTTCCATGATTTCTTCTCTTGATGCGGCTTCTCTTGGTATTTATGGCAGCGGCTACCATTCAAACACCCAAATCCGAGTTGGAAGCTTATGCTAGAGCCTCATCCTTTCACACACACGTTCACCTTCTGATTCACTAACAGGCACGATTGGCTTGGGTCCTGATGAACTTTGTGAAGTGCTGCTCATCCACAGTAATAAGAAATATTTTAATTTATTTTTTGGATTTCCTTTCGAATTTTATGCTTTATAGTTCTGTACGTAAAGAAAGACAATGGTAAAGATCGGGCTATAATAAACCGCCTCACGTTTTATTGTGAATTGAGCAAAAATAATATTGACTTTCGGAGGTGTTTTAAACGATTTTATCAGGCTAGAATTGTTATTGCCAAAGATCGGACTCAAGTAAAATCTTATCACATAGATCATGATCATTCAGCCATTAAATGTGTGATTTGTGATGGTATTTTTCTACAAGGTTTGTAGTACAGTGGACTCTATAAGTACCTGGACAATTTGAAATTTAAATTGTGTTAAGTGACGACACACACAATCTAATGTTAAAGTTAATACGAAATTAGTCTAAGGTCTTAGGCCTTGCCTTAGGGAATCATAAACCGAACTGTACATTCTAAAATATTATGGGTGTACACAAAAAGATTTTGCCGAGCTCGATTTGTGATGATCAAGGCCGTGTAAAATCGTATTGCTTAAAACTCGATCACTTAACACTCGAAATACTCATCTAGGTATCATATTTGTGTATTTCTGATACTTAACCGTGTTTATTTCAAGTTTAATGCAAATGTGGTGTGTGAGTGATTGTATATAACAGTTATCCTTGTATCTTATTTAGGAGAATTAATTTCTTAGTTTACATTCTTTACAGTCCAATGGGTAAAGAAAAATAATGGGAAAGAAGTGGCTATAATTAACGACTACACATTTTTTTCTGACGGAAGAAATAAGAGGACAGATCTTTGGAGGTGTACAAACAAACATTGCCGAGCCCGATTTGTTATGTCCAAGGACCGGACCACTACTAAATCTTATCAATTAGGTCATGATCACCCAGCAACTAAATTTATAATACGTGAGGGTATTTATTATAAACTGTAAAAAATCAAGGGATTCTATCGCGATTTATTCGTTATTATTTATAGAATTCGCTTAAAAGTGGTGTTACTTCAATAAGTGACATTCGCGTAAACTTAACAGAGCGTCATGAAAAAATGATATATAAAAAGTTTGGGATTTGTGTAGAAATATGTTGGTATTTCGCGATAATGTGTGGTAGCAACCATCTTAGAGTTAAATATTGAATTTATTAAATAGTATTGTCACCTAAACTAAAAGTGTGTAAATCAGATCAATCTGTCAACAGCTATGGTGTAAAAATTCCATAATTAATTTGACCCATCAACAGGTAAATATTTTTTTCATATGAATAACCTGGCCAAAAATCCTATGCGTCCTCGAAGGTTTGAACCTCACCAATAAAGGGGTTTTAATACGAGGTCTTACGGGTATTTTTGAGAGAGGTCTTTCGTAAGGGTACGTAACTAAAGCTTTTGAATAGAGCGTGTTTTAAACTGTTTTAAATTGAAGTATTTAGTACATTTTCATAGTGTTGTTTCATTTATTATATTTCACATTCTTTACAGTCCAATGGGTAAAGAAAGAAAATGGCAAAGAGCTCGCAATAATCAGAGGATACACGTTTTATTGTGATGGTAGAAGTAAGAGTACTGACGCTTGGATATGTACAAAAACGTTGTGCCGAGCCCGATTTGTTATTACCAAGGACCGAGGTTATCTTAAGTCTTATCACTTAATACATAATCACCCAAAAGTGAAATTTGTGATACGTAACGGTATTTATTTAAAAGTGTAAACACAGGATGTTTCTAGTTTAAAACAGACAGCGTTACATTTATTTCATTTTATCATATTTTATAACAATGTGCTAATGTGGGAAACCAAATATTGTGATGCGTTGTGATTAAAAATAAAAACTCATTACAATCTTTTTTTACAATGGGAAAATAATATGCATTAAACATTTACGTGTAAAGAATTACATAATTTTGTTATTACCTGTTTGAATGTGATTTTTGGTTTGTATTTTTGTCCACGTCAAATGCTTTTTTTAGACAAAAATGGCATACATCGTTTCGATCGTTTAACCAATTTTGTTAAATACTGTCGTAGAAATAGCCTATTACCCGTTTATAGAAGTATATAGGATAGATGTTCATAAATTGAAATGAAATACTGAAAATATAAATGAAATATTCATCCACAAAAAGTGAAATTAAAAATTCCTATATTCTTTATTTCATTATTTGGCAATAGCTTTTTCATTTATTTATTGAGCCATCGTCAATATATTGGAATTTATTTTCTTACTGTCTGTTTTTCGTTATTTTAATTAATAAATTCAATACAAATTGGTGCCACAGCATTACTATCTATAGGCACTTAACATTATAAATCGAGAATGTCATCTACCTACATACCTAATGATAAGTGAGAAATGTGGTTTAGTAAAATATACATTTTCAAACACACTGTGATTTTATATTATTTAAAAAATCTTTTTTAATAATTATTTATCGAGATTTTTGTTAAATTGATACCTGTTGATTTATGAATTAAGTTCTGGTGCTGGCTTCCCTTTCAGGGTCGAGGGTATTGCTTCCGCAAAAGCTAAGATAAGCCCAGCCGAGAGAAAAAGTAGAAAAGCAAACCATGGACTCCAAGTAACAAGCTTGGAATACAACCGGCACCAACACTGTGATGAGATTTTGGACTAATTCTAAATTATTTTTACTTTACAGTTTATTTCTTTAAGAAAGATTCTGGGCAAGATGTAGCGTTACTCAATGGCTACTCATTCTATTGTGATGGTAGAAATAAGAGTACAGATACTTGGAGATGCTCGAGAGCACATTGTCGCGCCAGATTTATTACAACCAAGGACCGACAACGCATCAAGTCTTCTAACATAATACACGATCATACAAAAACGCAATACACGATACGCAATGGCATTTATTTTAAAATTTACTGTTAATATTTACATACGTGACCTTGTAATTTGCATTTGCTTGTTTATTTATTTTGAGTTTTAATACCACTTAGGTGAGAGACTGTTAGTGAACGCCAATATCTTTTATCATGTATTAAGTAGGTAATAACTGTTTACAATAATCAAATAAATACCATTTCTCTATATTTCTTTTTTGGTACTATTTTATTGACTGGGATATTATTTTTAATTGAATTTTTGGAATGCACCATTACAGGCTAGAAATAGTGATGGCGAATGAAAGATTTGTCGCCCTTCTCTCGCCATCACGCCTATATCACCCTTCACTGCTTTTTCTAGAATCTAGACTGTAATGCCGCATTCACCATGTGTGCTCGTATACAGTAAATAAACTTTTGAAATTGCAATGACAATGACATGCTTACAACGAATTCTTATGAGTAACAGAAGACTGTTACCCATTAGAATTCGTTGCAGTCCTGCGCAGAATTACTAAAAGCTAACTGAAGTTACTATCCAATTTAATTTAACATAAATGTATTTTTTAATTATTTAATCATCGTTATGAGTGTGGAACCATTAGTTTTATGTTATCTATGGTGTGAACATAACAGAAAGTAATTTATTTCAGACCCAATTTTATTAAAAAGGCTGAAAGAAGCAGAAAGGTACAGAAAATACAAAGAAAAACTAAAAAGAGAACGACCTGAAGAATATGAAGCACAAAAAAGAAGAAACGCGGAGAGAACGAGAATGCGAAATAGAAAAAAGAAGGTCACAGAAATGTCAGAACGTGAATTTCAAGAGTTAAGAGAAAAATGGATGCTTGAATCAACAGAAGGCAACAAAGTCCCGGCAAGAGAACAAAAACAATTGGATAGAAATATCAAAAAATGGATGTGTCAATCAACGAAAACTTTAAAATGAAAAAAAAGGTTCTAGAAATCCTTCCGATATCTCTACAGAAAAAATAAACTAAAATTTAAATTAGCTGAAGCATACGGTTATACCGAAAAAAATGAAAATAGGTGTAGTGTTTGAAAGACTAAATAATAAATGCCAGGCTTATAACTTATGAACTTAACCACCTAATAACTTGAATTAATTGAAAATACGAATTAACAATAGCTGCACATTACAGTTATTTATAAGAACAATGGAATTTTTCGTATCAATTTATTGAGTGTTATCAAAATAACATAAAATAGAATGTCCCTTCTCACATCATTATCTCATAAATAATTTCATTTTATATTCATATTCATATACATATACATCCTTCAGTATACATTGCTATCCATTTAGTAACAATATGACATCAATGTTGCTATCGTTATTTTCAGTTGAAATTACAGTTTTACTTACTAAAAATGAAATTATTATCAAGACGTTATAATATTTTTATATTATATACCTAGTACATAAATAAATAGATGTGATATTATATTATATGTTGTGTGTGTAGTTTTATGTTGATATTGTTATTTATGTGCAAAAATACTTTGCAAAAGAAAATTACTCATTTTTCAGACCACGTATAATATTCAGTCATGTATATTATTGTCGAACGTTGAAGTAAGAAATCATTGTGTGAAAGTAAACTTAGAATATCTAAACACAACTTTTTATCAGCTATCTTTACTGTTCTGCTGTAATAGATACACTGTATAGTAAGCTTAATATAGTAGAATATGCTGTACCTTTATCTCAATACAATATTTTCTTCACTGTATATTTGTGTATACATTTGGGAAAATTCTTGTACAATTTGAATCCCATGTAGAAAATACTCTGGTACGATTTTCAAAATCAAGGCGTGACGTGACCGCAGCGGAGCCCCCGAAGACGGTCGCTACGCCGTCCAGGTCCACCGGGCTTCCGGGGTGGACCCAGTATGGTTCAGCGACCACGACCACATTGATAGACCACTCCACGATGCTCTAGTATAGAAGATTCTGAGCACCGATGCAGTGGTTTATGTTCACCTGCAGGATGCGGATTGGTGTGTCCATTATTGGACTTCCATTTCCGCATCCCGCCGCGAAAGTGGCCTCTCCTGAGCGGCACCCCCTTGATTGATTTTGAACACCAATTTCAGAATAATATTCGAATTCGTAACGTGAACGTATGGAGAGAACGAAGCAATGCGATTGGCCGCCTGCCTACTGTGAACCAATCGCAATGCTCTGTTCTTTCAATACGTTAACGTTACGAATTCAAATGTTTTTTATGCTTGAGGTACTGATCCTTTGTCAAATGTCAATTTATTGCGAGCTGCTTGGTGAAAAAAGGTATTTAATTGGAAAATTCCGAGTTATTACCCATTTAAATGCCCGTTATTTCTCATTTTTCAGTACAATGGTTATTCAGACAATGTGGAAAACCCATGGCCTTAATCGGTGGTTACGCCTTTTACTGTGATGGTAGAAGCAAAACTACTGACATTTGGATGTGTGCAAAGAGGCCCTGTCGAGCTCGCTTCGTGACTTACAAAGGAGAACAAATACTAAAATCATGCCACTTAGAACATATTCCGAGTCACTTACCACTACCGTATATTATACGTGATGGAGTTTTCATTAAGATATAAATTCATGAATTTATAGTAGCAAAAGACTCTTCAAATTTGAAAGTAGTCTACCCGGGCAGTACCATTAATTACTTACTTTGTATAAAAACAATTTTATTGGTGATTACATTGGTTACAGAGTCTAGAATTCCAGGCAGCAAGTAGGTAACCGGTAACCAATCCGTACAATCTCAAAACACACAACATAAAGACTTTTTTTTTCTTGCTGTGTATTATCAAACTGGAATGCTATGCGAGGTCTTCAATTTTACCATAGATTCTTGTTATTTGATGGCGATTAAATGATTGCTTGAACGAAAAAATCATGAGTCTGTAGATTTATGAAATTATTTGACTACCGTCTTCGTACAATCATTAAATGAACATGAATTTTTTTTTTCACTTTTTTTTGTAATTAGGTACACAGTACCTAGATACTTCATTTAGATATCAAAGTCTTAATGTTAGTAGATAATTATATAAATATATAAATCTTTATATATCTTTTGATAATAAATCTTGATTGACTGTTATTGATCTGATCTGGTTACTGCACTTAACATTAGGTTAGTAAAATATATGTGTGCGTATTGTTGTATGTATAACATAATGTTCTCCTATATTAAGCATAGCTATAAATATAATAAACACACATTACAAGCTTTACAAGTAATTAACAGACATGTTTACATTTGATTAATATGACTGCTATGGACGTGATTACTGAAGCTGGCTGGAATCGAGTTATGTGCTCCAAATGATCGTAATTCCTTGGTTTCTCCCCTTCTTGTTAACTAATTGGTACACACCTTTAGTTCGGACAATAATACAATTTGTATCATTAAAAAAGATTAATTTGCTTCTAATGCCTTGGTTTTATGATAATTTTGAATGATTGCAGTCAAGATATTTCTGTCGCTGTACAGTTAAATACGGTAATTAGGTTGATACTAAACATCTATCTCCAATAATACGTTGACTTGTTCGACAGTTACCTGGGTCAAAAACAAAGCCGGCAAGGAACTAGCGATCCTTGGCGGTTACTCCTTCTACTGTCATGGACGGGCCAGACACCGATTTTACTATCAGTGTACCAAAAGCAAAACCTGCTCGGCACGGTTCACAACGGACACTGAAAAGACAATTATTACTAAATCAAATATAATACATCCCCATACACCACCCCAATATGTTATACATAACGGTGTTTATTTGAAAATCTAGTTATTACTGCTGCAAACGATTGAAAAGATCTGATTGGTTCATGTTGAAACCTATAAGAACTGTATGATTGAAACTTATAATTACTGGGTTCATGGTAACCTATGAGAAAAAAGAAGCGTATATGTTATTCCAGATAATAATATATATCCTAGTACTAAAATTTCAACCAGATCTTTTCTACCGTTTGCGTATGATTAAGTAATAAACATTCAAATACATATATTAAAAAAAAAAACACATTTTTAAAATTATACATATTTAAGATGTTGGCTACTTTGTTTTTTTTTTTGGACGTTAGTAGTTTAAAAGAGAGATTCACTGCGGAATATTAGTAATAGATTTCCGTTCTTATCTTTTGGCTACGGAACCCTAAAAATGAATTGTGATGGATCTCCACACTGCCTTACTATGCAATGCTGTCTTATAAAACAAAGCGGTTTCTTTTTTCAGTTCAGTTTGTGATAAACCAAGGTGGGCGTACGGTGGCGGTGTACAACGGTTTTACGTACTCTTTTGAAGGAAGCTCTCAGTCCAGCTCTACCTGGCAATGCAGCCGGGGGTGCAAGGCTAGGTTCACATACCATCAAGATGGGACAGTGTATAAAGCGCAACTGAATCATTCCCACAACCCACCACAATTCATTATTAACAGTAAAGGCTTTTTGATTAAGTTTTGAGGAGAAAATTTGGTACAATACTCAGCGTTTCAGTTCGCACGTCGCGTCGTCGTCGTGAAGAAGAGAGTTCAGTTAAGATTTACTAGCTTCAGTTTTTAATATGTATGAAAATAATGAATAAGTATGAAATCACACTTCTTTTTTTAATTTATATAATTCATTCGTGAATGGCTGAACGATTAAAATAGATAAAAATATGAACAGTTGTATTCTTAGGGCTCTTTTACTATTCGTGAGAATTACGGTAAACCTTCACCGCTGTTTAACAGAAGACGGTTTCATATGGATCGCTGGAAGACGTAGTCATTAAATGTTAGTTTAATTATTATTGAAATAGATTCTGACAACATCTAGAGCAGAGATTAAATTATAAGGCTAAGTTCACCTTGGTTATAAAATGATAATTTATTTACATTGTTAAGGTATAATCATAATATATACAAACGCCTAAGATACTTCATCGAGACTAGAACTAACACACTGGCCTGGGTGGACAAAACTCTGTACGTCATAATACTCAAATCTGACGGTCACTTTGAATGTCAAATTCTGTCAGAATTTAATGTCAAATTAGATATAACAATATAAGAATTCTTTAATGAGCTTAAAAAGAATGATTGATTTTTAACGGATGACTCTCTAGTTGAGTGGATGATGAAAAGCAATGGAAAAGAGTTGGCGATGGTGGGCGTTTACGCTACTTCTATAAGAATAGCACCAGGACCACAAACTGGCAGTGTACCTATGGGTGCTTGTGTAAGCCGAGAATAATCACCACCAAGCATGCACAGCCTGGAAATTGAATGGTGATTTCTGCTAAACTGGAGCATAAACATCATCACGATGGGTTAAACGTTTAAGTTTGATTACTGAAGGACAGAGAATTAAAAGATATTCTACTATTTTTTGTAATTTTAAAAGATTGTGATTTAAGCTGTGGTCAAAATATGACACCAGCATATTTTGGTGCCAGATTTACCATTTTGGAGTGTATTTTCGAGGGACGTCGACGCGGGGCCCCCATATTTGATTTTGGTGCATTGTTACGGGTAACCTAAGATCTGTCTGGAGGTCTCGCAGATTTTTGAAGCACGTAGGTAGTTTTAAAGCAAAAACTTGTAAAACCATTGCTATTAAATAACAACAACAACTGTGTTACCAAATATTACCGAATGTTACATGTTCTAAACTGTTACTAACTGTTTTTTTTTTACTTTTGTGAAAAATTAATAATAAAAACGAATGACATTTTATGTAATTACTAAAAAATAAGAAACTGAAGTGTCCTTTCACAACGCAGATTTTATTAGTAAGCCAATAATCACAGTCAAAAACAGATCTAAACATGTTATATTATTTCAGTGATACTATTGGCAAAGTCCCGTTACTCGGGTAAGCATTTAGTGATGTTTAACGACTATACATACTACTGCAAGAAGCAATGCAAGAAGACTAAATATTTCCATTGGTACTGTTCGACTCATAACTGTAGAGGATGCAACGCTAAACTCAAACTGGACGAAAAGTTTGCCATCATAGGCCTGGAGAATGAGCACACCCATCCACCGGCGAGATACTGCATTCACGAAGGGCAATATATAAAAATTTAGCACACATTTTTTGTACGTTTCCCACTCTTATTCGCTGCACTGAAGCCAAATCCGATATACGCTGTATCAATTAATCAAGCAATAACAGTCCACTGCTGGACATAGGTGATATAGACCTCTCAGGTATGCTGTAGCACTGAGTTCAGCTATCTTTAGAAGCTATAAAATACCTAGTAAGTAATTGTGTTTATAAATCGGTCCTAAGTACATCTTGTGGACGTAACCTAGTGTATTTTGACTATAAGGTATTTACCTTATACCAGACTTTCATACTTACATGCATAACTATATATAAAAACATGGGCTTCATTCAAATATGTTATCGTGGCCTTAGAGCAAAAAATAGTTACAAAAAGCGTACTCTAACATATATATTGTTTTATTTATACTGAACTCGGATTTGGCTAAATCGACAATTTGAACTAATCATTCGATGATGCACACATTATAGTAGATTTGGTAGATTTATATTTTTTTTCTTCAATCCTATTTCCGGTTGATATCACAATCATGAAAGTAATAAACTTCTAAAAAGTAAA
The DNA here is from genome assembly GCA_949126895.1 of Eilema caniola. Taxonomy (NCBI): domain Eukaryota; kingdom Metazoa; phylum Arthropoda; class Insecta; order Lepidoptera; family Erebidae; genus Eilema; species Eilema caniola. The sequence goes on from OX421473.1 coordinate 19,138,189, forward strand.
AACATTCATTTGTGAGCTCTGAACGAAATACTAATAGAGACTATGATTTTTTATTTATAACATTTTCTGCATGTTTATTTGCCTTCTATGAATTATATTGTTGTAAATATATTTAGTATACTCAAAATCCTTATTACTTCCATGTTTTCCATAGCTTCGAGAGATGAATTATTATATAATAGATTTATCTATAATCCAAAAAGTAAGTCGATAAATATGTAGCATTACCACGAATGTATTTATTCTGTCATCAATATAGCCTTATTTTAGATCCTGACATCACAAACGTGTAGGAGTATTGATATATTTTGTAATATTATTAACAATAAAGAGAGTTATATACTAATTTAGTTTATTATCAGTTATTAAATCAAAGACCTCGCGTTTTATCACGATTCGCCGTTAATTAGTAAGCTATTTTTTAACTGTACTACACTACTATACATATTTTTTAAATTACAATTTTCTGTTTATTTCGACTTTTGTCAAAGTGACTGCTATCTTAAACCGTTTGGGGTTGAGAGCGGAAAACCTGTACCAGAACCGCGTTCGTCAATCAGGTGCACACGCTTGCAGATGAAAACGGCTTGGGTTGAATCCCAAAAACCTATTAAAAAGCTCTATAACGCATTATACTATGCTATAGTAAATTAGGTAATCACGATCATGCAAAAAAATATATGTACGTATGTGTTCTTTTATAACAGCAATGTTAAACCATGTTAAAATAAAACACACAGAAGAGTTTAAAGGTTTGGATAATGAAACTTTGCTGGAAATATCTCAAAATCGTGAGCCAACAACCTAAATATATTTACCTAAACCGATTATACTCGGTTTTAAAACCGAGTTATTCGGCCGAGTATGAGTATCAATAAACCCGCCGAGTGCGCCGAGTATCGAGTAGCAACCGAGTACTCGGCCCGTTTCTACCAAGAACCTTTGAAAGACGAATACCTTTCATTTGCGATATCAATCAATGAAACCTATATAGTGGTTCAGAAGATATGAGGTAATAATGAATATTACAAATATACAAGATACGCGCGAAAAACATAACTCTTCTTGTCAGTCGGGTAAAAACGGCCAATGATACTGATGATATGGTCACTATTTAATTATTATATTATTGATATAAATTTGCGACCTGTTTTAAATCCACACCAGAATGACAGAATTTAAGGACTTCTTGACAAGCTGTCATTCTAGGGACTCATCGAGTTCATGTTAATGTAACATTGATGTTTTGTGCATAAAATAGTTGGTGCTATTAATAATGGTTTGGATATGTATTAAGATATACTCAATAACTATCCAAACCATTTTAGTGTGACGTATTTTTGAAGGTATTGTCAAAATGTTTTAGATAAATCATTTGTAAATAATTATTTTATTTAGGTACCTACGCGATACTACCATAGCGATAGCGCCCTTGAAACGATACTACCATCGCGATATCACCCTTGAATCACATGTACACATAGGTATGCAAGCTTTCTTATGCCACAGAATAAATAATAGTTCTGCGTGTGCTTATGCCCTTTTCGACGAATGCCTTATCAAAGAGCCATATACAAATGCTACCAACCCATCAACCAAAGTTCCTCGGTCCGCCCGTAAGATGTAATCTGTGTGGTTACTTTGTAGGTAGTGTAATCCCACACTGGTATTACTGTGTGCCTACCACGACGCCCAGAAACGATTCAAATTCGACAGTGCAACCACGCAAGGCAGTGAGTCGCTGGGCCGCCTGCTCAAGGGCCATGACTGAATGGCTTATGAGAGTCGTGATAGGCCTGCCTCCCTAGACAAGTGGTAATTTGTTGGCCGGCGTATTGTAGAATATGATGATGATGATGGATGGAATTCACACGTATATTGACGTTTATGGCTGTCTATTCTATTCTACAAACGTATTGCAACTTGTCTAATGGGGCTGTTGATCAAAAGCTTGATCATCAAAATGGTGTTTAGCGCTTTTATTAATTCTCAATTTTTTTATCTATTTCTATATAATATGAAGTTATTTTAGCTCCAGATCGAAATTAGATATAAATAGGTTTGTATGTTTTTTTTTTAAATAATAAACCTGTTTCAGAAATACACTTCGTTCTGTCACAAAGAGGGACGAGACATCTTATACATAATGAGAGTACTTTTCGATATCATTACGAGTACAAACGAGCACACAACAATATCACTTATTGGAGGTGCTTAGATCATAATTTGGGCTGCACCGCTCGTTTAGTTGTGTGTAATAACAAACAAATAGTCAAATCTAGACCTCATAATTACGAACTACATAAAAAAAGGAATCGACGTAATATTGTATAAAAATGTATAAGTATGTATGCACGTTTTTGTTTGCCCTCTTTCGGTGTCGCTTCAACGCTATTTTTATTAAATAAAAGTAGCCTTAGTTACTCCTTATTACAGCAGCAATTTGCCAATAAAAGTCCCGTCAAAATCGATCCAGCCATTTCAGAGATTAGCCGGAATAAAAAGACAGACTGACACAAAAATTTAAAAAAATGTTATATTGATGTATGTACCGTATTATATTCATAGCCATGTAGTAAAAAACGGTTATTTCAATATTACAAACAGACACTCCAATTTTATTTATATGTATAGATATATAGATTAGAAGATGTATAGATGTATAGATTTCATGAGATTAGATAAAGTAGTGGATGAAACTGCACATAATTTGATCTTGAAACATTCGTGTGATACTATAAGACAATTCGCCTACGGCTCATTTTTTTTAACTCACACTTTTATTTTAAGAACCCTAATTATTGAACAATTTCATAAACTACTATTTATGTTACAAAAGAAAAAAAATGCATTATAACTTATACCGTGCATTAACTGGTGACTATTATTTTAAACATTATTAATTTCGATATATTGATTAGTTACATCACAAAATCATAATAATCTGGTGAAAGGTTATTGTTATGATACCTAAATCCTTTTCTTCATTACTTAGTTGTATATTTCTTGAGCCTTAGTATAAATTTATTGATTATTTTAACTCTATTACCTTACCTACAATTCTTTTTCTTAGTGTTTGCACCATTTTTGAAAGCCGCGGTGTTTCTACATATTGCTATGTCTATTAATAATATGTCATTCGTTTCAGGAATATACTTCGTTCTATCGCGAAAAGGGACGAATCTACTTATACATAATGAGTATACTTTCGGCTATCATTACAGGGGAGCACGTGAAAATATAACTTATTGGAGGTGCTTAGATCATAATTTTGGTTGCACTGGTCGTTTAGTTGTGTTTAATAACAAAAAAATACTCAAAGCTAGGCCTCATAATCACCAACCACGTGAAAATAGAGATCGACGTATTCCTAGTTGAGGCGAGTACTATAACCCTTATTAAGGCTTATTTAGACGAGGAGAGTTTCTTGCATGTAAGATACGATTCTTGAAAGGACAGAAAAAAGTTGCAGAAACAATTGCCGCTCGCTCGTCCACGCCTGGCGAGAATTGGCTCGCTATTGAATATTGATAGTGTACGTTTAAACAGCATTGTAAAGCAATAATTGTATTTTGACATAAAGCCGTATGTCACTTGCGAATCTCGTATGATATAATCGTTGGCAAGAATTGAGTGCTTGTCTGTCTGAATATATTTTGATACGATAATGGTAGGGCGATTATTGCTAAGTTGCGTACGATTTCTCGAACCGAAACGTGCGAGAAACTCCTAAATGACGCCTTAATGTATAAAAGTATATTTTTATTATTTTTTCCCCTATCCTATGCTATGCATTTTTTTTTGTTACAAAAGTAAAATAATAGTAACTATTTGAAATGAATTTGTGAAAGGTGTGTTGGGAGGCTACTGACCCTCGCTGGCCAGAGAAGTTGGTACAGGGTTTTATTTCAAGGTTTCCTTCTCAATTTTATTTACTCTATTACTAGAATATAAAATAAATGTATCGAATGCATGAACGACACTATGAAATGTATTTTTCTCAAACATGCTTGGAATTTTGAACATTATTTTTACAACCTTCTTCGAGAAAAATCGAAATTGCTGTACATGCGAGCAGCGGCCGTCAAAAGTCGTATGAAAATCCATATCTGTCGTGTTTTAGCGGCTAAATAAATTACTATGTAAACTCATATCTGTCGTGTAATTTAAAAATGGAACCATCTTTTACTCCGAACCATGGTAACCAAGGAGGTAACTTATCCAAGGCAGTATTTAAATACAGAACTGGCTTGCAGATAGAAAGCTGTTTATTAAGAAAAATAAAAAACAATTTACATTTTGCCGCGTGAAAAATTACTGTTGTTCGTTGTTCGTCATTAATTTTGAAAAGTAGATAATAATTGTACTTTCAATAACTGCATTTTCAAATAAAAAGTTCTGCCTAGATACTACTTAGTTTTAACTTCCGCGCATTGTTTTAGAAAAGCACTATACAAGGCTTGGCCACAACTGAGCGTTGCCGGACTCCGTAATGCGTGCCGGCCCGCATACATCACGATCGTCTGGCAACACTACACTTGGCGGCCGCGGCAGTAATGTACTATTAATATAGTACAGTATTGATTTTTGTTTAAAACTGCTTTAAACAACAACCTGTTGTAAACAGTTTATTTATATTATGCATTTGCAAGAGGATTAAGTAAACAAATGAATGTAATTAGTTGAAATTATCTATTTAATTATAATTACGGTATTGTTAACAAGTGAAAACCGTACATGGAATGTTTATATTAAAAATTCTTAATTAGTTGTGCCAGAACTTAGGAGATTAAAAAAAAGAAAAATTTTAATTTGTTGATACTGAACACAATAATACTTACTAAAATAAATATTTAACCAGTCATGTATTAATAATTATGCATGTAAACTGGTTTTTAGATTTGATAACATAAGACTGACGGGGGCCATCCCGAAACTGAAGATGGCCCTAGGTCAACCGGGGTCCAAAGGTAAATTTTAGGCAATCTTGCTACCCGGTATCTAAAGACCTAGATGGCGTGCGGTTTTAGTCGGACGTGAAGAACGTGCCATGCAAACATAGGAGGTAGGACACGACGGTATTTCCGTCCAATTGAACAGTCCGACGGGGGAAGTAGCAGCCCTACGGAATACCGCGGCCATAATAAGGCGGTGAGTAGGGTAACCAGAGCTTACTGGTTTTTGTGCTGTCAGTGGGAAGAACAAAGGCTATTCCTGCTTTGTCTTCTACACTGACGGCACAGAAACTCAATGTGATAACAGGGTCGACAGCACGAGTGTGACTTCCCTGGTATTGCACACGTCCATAGGCCACGGTTACCACTTTCCATCAGGTGGACTCGTTTACCTTTAGATATTTTTTATGTGAATAAATGTTTTACTACACTTTACATAGCCATATTTATTATGTGTGTTTTCCTTTTCTTTATATTTTCTTAGTATTATGCTGTGTCTTTGTCTGTATTTCGTGTCATTGAACAATCTCTGATATTAATTTTTAAAAGAAGACATAATAAAAAATCATAAGCGTTTTCACCTCCACAAATTAACTCTCTTTTTCAGACATCCAGTTCGTAGAAACCCGTCAGTGCAAAAAACTAATACTTGTGAAAGACTATACTTATACTCGTTGTAAAAAGTTTTCATCTACGACTCACTGGCGGTGTTCCACTCACAAAGGCAAAGGCTGCAAGGCGAGGCTAGTGTTAGATGATGATTACACAATTGTATCGGCTAAGTATGAACACAACCATCCCTCTGCTCAATATGAACTTGTTAAAGAAAATATTGTAAGGTTACCCCTTGAGGGATGACATTTTGAGAATTGTTGATAAACTTACCTTATTGCCTCACTTATTTTATTTTATCTCATAACCTTTAATATTTCAAAATAAAAAAAATATTTGTGAACATTAAGTCTGGACAGCAACTTTATAGAATAGTCAGACAGTTCATAAGAGTTTGTTAAAGACATAAAAGTATGATAAAAATAACAAAACATGTCAACATTTTATTTGATTAGTTATTTCAGTTTATTTTAATAAATTGTGTTTAATTTAACCAATAAAAAGATTCTTAAATTAATGGAAAAAATGATGCTATGTTGCAATGTACAAAAATCGTTTGTAAATTAATTGGAAGAGTTGGTCAGCAACATTTTTTTATAAAACAGATGAAAGGAGATCAAACTAGTTATTTTTGAGAAACAACAGTTATACTGATAATAACAGCAATTTGACATTATGTACCTAAATAAATAATATAGGTACAAAAATTTAAAACTATATATGACACATGTAAAAATCGCTCCGGCCTCGTGCTTGTAGATTCATGTGGACCTGAATCAGAGTATGTTTATGAGTCATTCTAATTTTGTAATGTCTTGATGCTCGTATTGGACACATACGTGCCTTTGTAGTAGGAACATCAGGACATGGGTGTCCCGGTGCTCTTACTTACTTACTTACTGCCAGCAGGGGACGCCGCGATCGGACGGGTGATCTGCCCTTCGGTGTGGGCCATTTCACCCATTTCCCCTATTTATCCTGTAACGGATAGGGGTGCCCGGCAATCACGGCGTTTCGTCAAACCTACCTGTTTCCTTGCAAAAACTTACAATCTTGTCCACCCTCAGATTGGAAATGTCTTCAAGATCTAGTTCATCCGTTCCCATGATTTCCCATCTTTTCAGCGCGTACATGGGACAATCGGCCAGCAGGTGGATGCTGGTTTCCTCGGCATCCATGCACTCCGGGCATTTGGGATCGGTCTTCACTCCTATTAGTGTCAGGTGCCTGTTCAGTCGGCAGTGGCCTGTTATCACTTCTACGACAAGCCTCATGTTTTTCCTGGATAATTTCATCAGTTGGCTTGTTCTTTTTGTGTCTAAGCTTTTTATGAACACCTTCGACTGTCTCATGACAGGCGATGCTTTCCATCTTCGATTGGTTTCTGCCACTATGCTCCGGCTGATGACTCCCTTGGTGATTTTGTGGGCTATTGGCAGCCTGGGTTCAGGGCCCACTTGGTTTCTATCAGCTCCTTTTCTGGCCAACTCGTCGGCTACCTCGTTACCCATATTGCACTCGTGTCCGGGTACCCAGGCAATCGTCACGTCGGTTGCTCTAGCCAGACTTTCCAGCGCCTTTTTGCACTCCTTTATCATTGCCGAGGTAGTCTCTATCTTGCCTAGGGCCTTCAGCGCCGCTTGGCTATCACTGTAGAGTGTAACCTTTTCGGCATTCAGGTCTTTAGTTATTTCCGCGCACTCCTTGATGGCAAAGATTTCTGCTTGGAATACACTTGCATACTTGCCCAATGTTGTTGAGCTGTTTATCTCTGTTCCGTCTTCGCATTTAATGTGCACCCCGGAGCCAGAGAGCTTCGTTGTTGCCTTTCTAGAGCCGTCTGTGTAACAGACAATGCCATCTGTGTCTATCTTCCAGTCATCTCTCTGTCCTATATGTACTCTGTATTTCTTGTCAAAGGTTCTCTCTTTCTTGATTAGGTCATTGTTTGAGAGAATCATTGACAGTTTGTCTTCATAGCCCTGACTGATCTTGGCATGGCCTTCATCGAATGCGTTTGCTGTCCAGAGGCCAGTGCTTCTTAGTTTGAACCATTGTTCAACTGCTTTCTTTTTTGCCTCTAGGTCTAGTGGGTTTAGTCCCAGTATTATCTCTAGCGCGGCAGTGGGTGTTGTTCTCATTGCACCCGTGGTCATTAGCGCTGCCATTCTTTGGGCCTTGTCTAGTTCTTTTTTATTGCTCCCTATGTTGGCTCTGTGCCACCATACCAGGGCACCATGCAGGATTCTGGGCATAATTATGGCCTTATAGATCCACAGTGCTATGGCCGGTTTTATTCCCCAGGTTCTTCCTATAGCTCTTTTGCACTGCATCATAGCCATTTTGGCCTTCGAGCATGCGTTGCTTATGTGAGTCTGGAATGTCAGTTTGCTGTCCAGTGTCACACCCAGGTATTTGACCTCTTTTACCTTTTCGAGATCGTGACCGTCAAGTCTTACTGGTTCAGCCCGTCCTAGTTTTCTTTTCCTCGTGAAGAGTACTAGTTTGGTTTTATCCGGGTTCAGGTCTAAGCCTTTGCTCCTGCACCATTCTAGAGCTTCGTTGATCCCCCTGTTCATGATATTACATATGACACTGAGGACCTTTCCTGTTATCAGAAGCACACCATCATCAGAGTATACCTGTGTGTATATATGCATTCTGTTTATCTTGTTTACTAGTTCGTCTATTAGCAGGCACCATAGTAGGGGTGATAGGCATCCTCCTTGGGGGAAGCCTCTCCTTGCTATCACTGTGCGTGTTGTTCCCGCTAACTCAGCCTGTATCAGTCGTTGGTTCAGCATGTTTCTTATCCAGCCTGATATGTCTTTATTTATGCCTTCGCGGTTTAGGGTTTCCTCAATTGAGACTGGGGTCGCCTTGTCAAAGGCGCCCTCAACGTCGAAGAAGCATCCTAGTGCATATTCTGTGTTGCTTATCGATCTCTGTATCCTGTTAACCAAGTTATGCAGGGCGGTCTCGATGGACTTGCCTTCCGTGTATGCATGTTGGTTCTGGTGGAGCGGAGATCCGCTTGCGGCGACTTGTTCTCTTATTAGTCTATCCAGTATCTTCTCTAGGGTTTTGAGTAGAAATGATGAGAGGCTTATGCATCTAAAGGCTTTGGCCTCTTGATACGTCTCTTTACCGGGTTTTGGTATGAATACCGCCCGCACTTCTCTCCATTTCCTAGGAATGTATTTCATTCTGATGCTGCTATTGTATAGCTCCAGAAGGTTGTCTTCTATGTACTTGATGGCTTTTTGGAGCATTCCCGGGAAGATTTCGTCTGGCCCGGCTGCCTTGTATGGCTGGAACGATCGAATGCTCCATAGCAGATGCTCTTTCGTGATTATTGTCTTTACCTCGGTTTCCTCCGGGTTCTCTGTGTAGGCACTTGTTTCGTTGCCTGCGTACTCCTCACTTCCTGGGAAATGTGTATCCAACATTATTTCCAGTATTCTTTCTGGGTCCGATATGTGTTCGTCCCCTTGCTTAATGCTGCCTAATTTGCAGGTACTGGTTTTTGGGAACATTTTGGCAAGTCTTGCTGCGTCAGGGTGTTTCTCGACACCTTCGCAGAATGCTTTCCAGCCATTTCTGTTCTCTCTTCTGCATTCTTTTTTGAAAATATTTCTCTCTCTTCTGTACGTGAGCCAGCTGCCTGGTCTTTTTCCTTTTCTTCTCTAGTGCTCTTGTCCACCATGGTTGGCCTTTTCCTGGTTTTATCTCCTTTAGTGGGCATGCTCTGTGGTACGCCTCCCTGAGAGTATCATCCAGTCGGCTGGCTTCTTTTTCTACATCTTTGATATCCTTTATCGAGTTGCGTTCTGCTGGATTCCACTTCTTCATGTGCTGTTCAAATGTCGTCCAGTCAGTTTTCCTCGCATTTCTTGTCATGGTTTTCTCGATTTCGGCTCCCAGACTAAAAATTATCCGTCTGTGATCCGACTTCGAGTCTCTTTCGTCCACTTTCCATTCTGAGATGTGCTGGCTGATCCTGTCGGTGGCGATTGTGATGTCCAGCACCTCTTTCCGGTTTTTCGTAACGAATGTCGGGATGTTGCCCTCGTTCAGAACGTCGAAACCTGCTGAACTAAGGAAATCTAAGAGTAATTCACCTTTTTTATTACAGTTGGTGCTGCCCCACACCACGTGGTGGGCGTTAGCGTCGCAACCTAGAATAATGGGAATATTCTTACCGTGGTATTTCCTTGTAATTTCTTCCATTTCTGGCGATGGTGGTTTATAGTCCTCTTCGCTGGGTAGGTAAGCGGAGACTATGAGCACCCTGACTTTGTCACCTGTGTTGAACTGCATTGTTGCCGTGGCGCTAGCTAGGTCACTGTAACAATCTGCCTTTATTAGTCCTAATGATCTTACCCTGCTGCTGGCGTATATGCATGCCCTGGGTGTTGACTCACCATTTTCATGGTAGATGATTTCACCTCCCAGGGAGCTCAGCCCGGAGACACGTCCTTTGAAGACGTACGGCTCTTGCAGTAGGGCCATGTCTATTTTCTCTTCTACCACGTGTCTGCAGAATTCGATCATTGCATCGCGGCAGTGGTGGAGATTAACTTGAACTATTCTTATTTTTTGTGTGTGTGTATGTGGTGTGTTGCTGTTCGTGTTCATATGTATGTGAGTGTGTTGCGTGTGTCTGAAGGTGTGTGTTGCTGTTCCCTCCTTAGACTGCATTACGCAGGAGGGCTCTTCTCCATCCAAGGCGGTTGCAGCAGTGCAACGCTTGGAGGAGGAGTCGGATCACTGCGCTTTGCAGGGAGGGGGTGTGCCTTGACGTCTGGTCGTGGTTGTTGGCGGGACGCCATGGACCCGGACGGTACCTCCTTCGAGGGACCCGGCCGGGGATCGGTCCCCCCACCTTCAGCCAACGCCACCTGTGTGTGCGGCGCCTGTTGTGTGCTGTTTGGGTTGGGGCGCTTTAGGTGCGGTGTGCCTGTTTCAGCTGTGCCCACCTTCGGGGCAGCAGGCTGATCGGTACTGCCGCTTGGCTCCGAACCCGGTGCTTTTTTGTTGTGGACAGGGCAGATGCACCTGTCCGGTGCTTGTGTTGTCTGGGGAGGCTTACCTAGCACGCGGACGTAGACGACCGTGGCCTGGTACATAAGCCACGTGTCTTGTGCAGCTATCTTGGGAACTCCCACCACAAGTCGGACTCCCAGAGGGAGTACTTCCTTGCGGATGAGGTTCCACTCGGATATCTTTAGGTCGTCTTCCCGGTCTCCGTTCTGAACCTTTATCAGATCCAGGGGCTCTATACGGATCTCACCTGCGTTGCCAGGGAGCCATATGGCCACCTTGTGGAGATCCAGCTTCTTTGGCCTGAGAGACACGCCGTCGAGCTTACCGAAGTCGCACCCCAGGAGCCACGTCATCGCCTCCTCGGTCCTAGGACTTACCAGGAAGTATCCCTCCGCCACTAGGCCCGAGGCGACGAACTGCAGACTCCGGCCGCTAACTCCGCTCAGTGCAGCGATCTCAATCAGGTCGACCAACCTTGTTCTTATCACCGCAGCAGTGGCGTCGTCTACTGTCGCCCCATCTCCCCGCTCGATGATTACCGAGAGCTCACCTTGGCCCGCAGTGGGCTTCGGTGGTCCCTCGACCCTCGGTCGCTTTGTGGGACGACGCTGCGTTTGCTCCTCCGGGTCGGTGCCCTGTCTTTTTATTTTGTTGGCCCTCTTACCTGACTCGCCCGCGGTCGTCGCTCCCGAACTGGTCGACGCGCCGAGTTGAATCTGGCCTGAGGGCCCCGCTGAGGTCTTCTTTCGGCGGGTCCTTTTCCGTCGATATTTGACGGTGGTCCACTCGCCTCCTTGGTTTGTTCTCTCCCCTATGCTCATGTTGGTGAGGCCGTACCCTAGAGATTCCGACACGGATCTCCCGGTTCTTACCTCTTGGTATGGGTTCTTTGTGGTCTTTGTTGATGTGGATTGCGCTGATGTGTCCCCCCCAGAATACGCGGGACAGCTTGCACCACTTCGTGGTACAAGGAGGGATTCTCCGGCATGGCCGGTACCCTCCTGGGGTACTTTATCTTTTTCATTAGCGCTCATTTTTAGACAGTAGGTTTGTCCGGGATTGCCGGTTTGTGATGGGGGTGGGTGGCGGATTAGGAAATAGATGGGATTGTTAGGACTGGGCGTGGCAGGAGGAGGGGCAATGGGAAAGGGGGGGCTTCGACCGAGGTTTCAGTTACGTCTGTTTCTTAGGGAACCAGACCAAGAAGCAGACGGTACCACGTGCAGGATTACCTCTGGTCTTGCCATGGGGGTTCTACACGACTTTTGCGCTCCCCCCATGACCTTACTACCCTCAGCACTGGAGAGATGCTGAGAATAAGGCTTCGCCAGTCTAGGCGCAAGGTCCCCAGATTGGCTCCACCCCATCCGTCCCGGTGCTCTTACCAGTAAGAATATTTTGTAGGAGCGGGAGGCCGGAGCGTTAAAGATACATAACACAGTATCGTTGGTAAAATTGTTATGGTAAAAACCACGTTGAAACAAATAAACGTTATTATTATATTATGTCTTCTCCTTCCGACCACCAATCCTGTAGTCCACTCTCATAAAACTCTATTCGGTTTATTTTACGACTCTCGTCGCGATTTAAATAGAAAAATTGAATATTTAGCACAAAAAAAGGTTCAAAATTTAATTAAAAAAGACTCTCGCCTCGTCCTAACTCCGAGAGGAAAATCTGCACCCCCTGGTGCAGGATTTCGCCTTGAAGTTGGGATCTCTCGTATCTCCTCAATAGGTGCTCTAGCGAGTAGGCAAAGAAAAAAGTTGAAAAATGTAAACAAAATACAGTTTACTTTCGTTTTTAAGTAAGTACTACTTAAAATTAGTTTGTAGGTGTTTGTACAAAAGGCTTGTAAAAATTAAGATGAAAAAAATACTAGAGCGTTATGTTTAGTATTTTGATTGGCAAACTGGTTGAACCTTGCAGGCTGCCCTTAGTGCTTTTTACGGTCTTTTTGGTGGTAAGCGCGGGGTGCAACGGCCGAGGAGCGTCAAACCACCAATCATAGGTTATTAAATTTTTCACGCATGCTTGGGCTTGATTCATTGCTTGATCACTCCTTTTATTGGCTTTTCGATTGAACAGTTAGTGTACAAGCACATGTGCGAAATTTTTGTAGGTTCATATGTGTTTCGGATAACTATAACAATTTCGTTATTTTTTTGTCAATTTGTTAAGATTAAAGTTTTGTTTCAGAAATACAGTTCGTCAAGTCGCGCAGAGGCACTAGGCTGGTATTACACAACAATTACACCTATGGTATTCATTATACGGCGAGTCATAAAGGAATTTCTTTTTGGAGATGCGCCACCCACGTCTACACTGCCTGTAAAGGCCGTTTAGTCTTACTTGACAATAAAATAGTGTGTAAAGTGAAACCTCACAACCATTAACCCTCTGTTTAAGAGTTCTTTTTTCCAATTGATCTGTGCTATTAATGCTATATGTGTAAAAATGTCAATTGTGAACATGAACTATGGCATTTTGCGAACCTTGCGCGGTTACGTGTTAAATCCGAGTCCATACGCTCTGTGTATGGTCAAGTGCTGACATTATTGTATAATACGAGACATCCGCTTGCTCGCGCGTTCTGACAAATTATGACAATTTGATCCACAAATCCGAAAATAATCGTCGTCAATAATTTGCTTGTGTGCCTGAGGAAGGTGGTGCCTGTTTTGTTTCGATTAAAATGGTACTCAAATATTATTGTTTTATTTAAACCAACATGGTCACTCATATTACTATGAGAACTATCGGGATATTTAACGTACCACGTAACATAGTAAATATCCCGATAGCTCTAATAGTAATAAAATCTACGATTTCTAAATTAAGTAATTTCATTACTTACCTTTTTTTAGATATACACTTCATAAAGTCGCAAAGAGGCAAACAGCTGATACTTGTGAAAGACTACACGTATTGTCATACAAGTAAGTTTATGTCTACGAGCCATTGGCGCTGCTCATCTCATAACAGCAAAGGGTGTAAAGCAAGAGTGGTACTAGACTTGAGTAACAAAATCGTATCTGCTAACTATGAGCACATCCACCCCCCTGCTCAGTATATAGTTAGTCAAGGGAAATATATTAAAGTATAAAGGTGGTTTTATACCGGTGAGGCAAGGCGTAGATAGAGCCAGCGTGCCATTACGATACCAGAGTATTACGGAGAGAGACCGTGCTGTTCTCGATAACCTGTAAATAAAATGAAGCTAATAAAAATTCTGTGCTCAGAGAAATTAAGTTCAGTATTGTACTAACAAATATTTCCGCTTATTAATACTTTTATATAAAGATGGATAAAATTGCGTGAATTAAATTTCTCTATCTTAATTCTCGTTCGGCAAAGTTAAATGTATTCTCATAATACTTATAGTTATTTAGAAAAAGAGGTTTAACTACATATTGTCAACAATTTAGTACAAGATAACTCCTCCCCTGGCTCGAATACATGCGGCAATCCTTCTTGGCATGCTGAGAATTAAGTTATCCAGAATTTCTTACCGTAACCTGTCCCATTCTTGAATAACGGCTTACCGGATCTCTGGCACTGTCTGGGCAGGTGCCTGACGGTTCCAAATAGCTCGCTTAACAGCATCCCACGCGTGCTCTATTGGGTTTAAGTTAGGCGAGCCGGCAGGCCAGTCTAACCTGTAAATGTCGTATTCACGCAGAGTAGCGTTGATTCGTTGAGCTCGATGTTTGACAATAATGCAGACATTATCGTCAAATATTACGAATCGAGGGCCATAGTTTATTCTAAATGACCTGACAATTCCATTAATAGCAATGATTTGATACAAAGCGGCAGTCATCGAGCCGCCCAAAAAGGATACCGATTTTCCGCCTTGTTAAACGGTTCCGGTAGCACTTATTTGTCGTTCAGCGTCCTCACGTCTTCTCCAGACACGAAAATGTCGGTTGTCTGGATGAGTGCTAATTCTGGATTCGTCAACGAAGAGACAAATCCGCCAAATGTTTTTCTCGTCGTTTTCTTCATTTTGGCGGAGTCTACCCCTCTGCAATCTGCGTCGCTGTCGTTGCTGTGAGTTCAGGGGTGCGCGCCAGGATCTCCTCACTCGTAATCCAACCTGGTGTAAGCAATTCCTGATGATCTGAGTGCTAATTTCTAGTCCAGTAGCAGTCCGCAACTCCGCTTTTATTTTAGTGGCATTAATTGTTGGGTCTCGGGCAATCAGCAATCTGATGTAAAGCTTCTGAGCAGCAGTAAAAACAGTTGGCCTACCAATGCGAGGTCGATCAGCAAAGTTTTCCACGCCACGATACCTCTGTAACGTGTTCACGACACAGGATTGGAATGCAGCCACAATGCGTACTATTTCTCTCGTAGAATGTCCTTCTTCCCCCAAAGTAACAATTCTTGCTCGTGAATCTTCTAATAATCCCCTCAGCATCTTTTTGAATGAACTTTTCTGCGAAAAGTCAGAAAAACGCTTGAATGCCGCTTGGCCAGATTTCTGAAATAGTGACGAAGATTCTTGGAAAAAAAAAAAAGAAAAACGTGTTATTCTAACGTAACAAAAACGATTTCGTATAATCAAAGTGATCTCAAACTTTTGTTGAAGTGTGCATGCAACAGAATGAATAAAATTAAAGTCTCTTTGGTTACTTGTTTTTCATTTTTCATTACCATCTAACCCACACTACCAATGAAATGACTAATGGAACTAATGGAACTTACTACATTTATTGCATTAAGTCATTAATATAATATATAAATTTATTTATGACACGTTATAAATCCCATTACAAGTACCGTTTGTCTAAAATATATATTATATTAATGATAGTATTTTTGTTAAATAAGTTTGCGCTTATATGCCAGTTTTATTTCGAATAAACTGGAATTAAAATAAATAAGCTATTGTTTTATTTAAACTATGGTCACTCCTATTACTAGTAAAACTATCGGAGTTTTATTTCGAATAAACTGGAAATAAAATTAATAAGCTATTGTTTTATTTAAACTATCATGGTCACTATTAGAACTATCTGGATATTTACCATACCATGTAACATGATAAATATCCCGATAGTTCTAATAGTAATAAAATCGACTATTTCTTATTTAAGTACTTTCATTACTTACCATTTTTTAGATGTCCACTTCGTGGAGTCCCGTAGGGGCAAACAGCTGATCCTTGTGAAAGACTACACGTATTGTCATACAAGTAAGTTCATGTCTACGAGCCATTGGCGCTGCTCATCTCATAACGGCAAAGGGTGCAAAGCAAGAGTGGTACTAGACTTGAGTAACAAAATCGTATCAGCTAACTATGAGCACAACCACTCCCCTGCTCAGTATGTAGTTAGTCAAGGGAAATATTTTAAAGTGTAAAGGTGGTTTTATACCAGAGAGGCGTGGCGTAGATGGAGCCAGCGTACCATTGCAATACAGAGCATTACAGAGAGAGGCCGTGCTGTTCTCGATGACCGGTTTGAAGTAAATAAATACTCTGTGCTTAGAAAAATTATATTCAGTATTGTACTAACAATATTGAACATATTTTTTTTAAATCTCCTAGTTCATAGCAAAGGCCTATGTTCAGCAGTGGACTATGTGCGGTGGAAATGATGATGATGATGATGATGAGTGTGCTATCAAATATTTCCGCTTATCTATACTTTTACTTAAAGATGGGTAGCGCGTGTATAAAATTTTGCCACCTTAATTCTCGTTCGGCCTGTTCACGTCTCGTCTCACTGATAAAAACCTTACCTTGTTTGATGTATCCTAGGAATCCTAATAAATATTTAAAATCAATGATTTCATCGTATACTAGACAAATTCAGATAAGAATTGTGTTACAGATTTTGAGTGAAGTTTTAATGAATTTTGAATTTCTAAGCTAAACTAGATAATAAGTTAAAGCATGTTGATATATATAAGCTATAAAGACAACTTTTTTGAAATCGGCTCCAAAAAGGTTGCTAGTCAAGTAATGATATTTCGCGATGCCAAATTGTTAGTAAGTAGTATAAATATAATCAGTCTAGACGTATACATCGAAGTTTAAAAAAAAAATTAAATACCATATCATCTCTATCATCGTGATGATGAAGATATGTCTTTTGTGTCTGTCTCATGTCTCTACTGTCTGTATTATCGTATATTATCAGAGTTACCTGTATTTCTGTCATAAAATAGAACGGACATTGGTGCCGAATTCTGCTGTTACAAACATTTTTAGACTAGAATAACAAATATGTTGTTATCTCTAGTCAATATAATGTAAACCAAAGTAATAAGTACTTCAATATTCACCTTTAACGCTTGTATAGCCCAAATTATTGTTGCTGCGAATGCAGTTTTAAAATTTAAGTCTAGTAAAGAGATGATTTAGTTAATACCTATACAACAGAATGAGCATTAAAGTCGCTATGGTTACTTATTTTTTCATTTTCCAATACCATGGATTTTGGAGAGTTTTCATCTGTATAAGAGTATGATTCCGGACTCTGCAGCACGCAGCAGTGCTTTCACATACGTTTCAACTTACACAGTAATGTCACTGCAGCAAGAAAGCCGCAGCACTGCTGCGCAGCAGTCCCGCGAAGCACTGCTGCACGCAAATGAATGAATACAATACAGGACCACTGAAGATAGCGCAAAACTGCTGCCCCACTTTGAATCAGCACTGCAGGCAGCACTTTTTGCGCAGCACCACAGTGGCAGCCTGCACTACTGTGCAGTTTTGCACCATGCTGCAAAGTTCGGAATCTTATCTTAATAAAACCTGATCGAAGTTCGCTAACCTTCTGTTTGAACAGAAACGCAGAATCCTTTCTTTCTACCATTTTAATAAAAGAATAGACACACGAAGTTATCGACATTTAGATATAGATTTAAAGTCAAAGTCAAAGATTTTTATTCAATCTTGAATACCATTATTGTTTCTTTTTGACGTCAATAAATTCTACTTAACCTAAGTTTGCCACCGCCTCCAAGGCGCTGGTGGAGAAGAAACGGCGCACCAAACTCCAGTGCGGCATTTTGCGGCATGAGATTCGGCGATCATTGTCCGATAGTTGCATTAGTCCACGTACTAAGGCCTCGGCCTGAAGAGGTTAGCGTTGGACAGCTAGGTTAAGGGCCTGATGCAGATGGCAGTCGTCCTTGACACAGCACGCATTATAAGAACGGCCCTGTCTCTGGAGCCCTAACCACCGGTAGATTGGCGCCTGTACCCGATTCCGGTTCCCGATTTGTATTTAAAAATATAATTTATATATGTGTTTAAAATGAATAAAGAGTAGACAAATTCTTAATCCAGTTAGCAGAAACCTAGAATAAGTATAATTATATATATATCATTGTTTCCATTTTTCAGACAATATAATAGTTGTAAAATCCCGGCAGGGGAAAGAACTCATAATGATAAACAACTACACATATTCTCATAAGAAGCGTTTCACGTCGACGAATCACTGGAGGTGTTCGTCTCACAACGGGAGAGGTTGCAACGCGCGAATAGTGTTAGATTTAGATAATATCATTTTATCTGCAAACTATGAACATAATCACCCTCCTATGCAGTATATACTTCGACATGGAAAATATTATAAAATATGATATATTTGATATTTTCTAATGTTTACGCAAATTTCACTAATTGAAATAAAACCAGTTTTTAACTGATTATATTACGGTTTATTTATTATTATTTACTTTTTGACCGACGTTTCGGCTACATAGTTGACATAAAACACACGCTCAACTAAGTCAACTGTTTGGGAACATATGCAAAAAGGCACCAACCAATACTTAAGGTTTAATAAACCACAGATTCTCGCTTAAGAGCATAGATATATACCGAGAACGATCCGCGAGGCAATTGAAATTAAAAAACACCCAATTGTTAACAGAAAAAATGGTTGTAGCGTGTCACCAGCCTGGCAACCACTCATCCATTTAATCAAACCTAGTAAACAGCAAAATACAGCAAGACTTAACGACATAGCGAGCTCGTTCTGCGGAAATAGTAACACCTACAAGTAAAAAGTACCCGAATCACGATGCAATTCATCGTGATTCGGGTACTTGGAGATAACTTACATTTCAAACTACCTATGTTATAATTACAATCCTTAGTCCCTCCACCACCATGGCTACTGAAAATTAGCCGAAACGTCGGGCTAAAAGTAAAAAAAGCGATAGAATCCGTTAAAAAGTTGTTTAAATTCAATTTGATATTTTATTTTATAATTATAACAATAATCTTTTTGAATAAAATATTGGTACAAAATAAAAATTTAGGTTACAAAAAAGAAATGCTTATATCGTGTCGAATAACCCACCCCGTATTGTTCTCGGCGCAAAGTTACCCATGATACTGACCGCGTTTCCTCGTTAAATTATAATTATATATTATTTTATAATACCTATATATTTATTATGTTATACGTAGGTACTTATGATAGGTCTCGTACACACAAGTTACCCATGTGTAGTCGAAGACCGTCCCACGTGCAATTCGTCCAAATACAATTATATCGCGTTCAATGCGGTAAGCCGAAAGCGAAAATAATTATGTATAATAAGTAAAATTTAATTTCTGTACACACTGTGATGCAACTACCCGCAAACCGCTCGGGTTTTTCATACGATTGTGCCAGCCAGCCGGACGGTTCCGCACTGCGCGGTATAGCTTGCCTGAAGAGCCGAGATGACGTGCGATTTTAGTCGGTTCGAATCCGATTGTGGGGTTTCCGTGGGGATTTCATCCTCATGGGGATGTCACTGTGTGCACGTAGTGAGCTGAAGAATGTCATAAATCCTTGAAACGTATTTATGCCCATCCTTGTAGACCGCAACGGTTCGTAACCGGACGGCTAGCCGCATTGCGATCACCCGAGTAGTGCGTATGAGCTTCATTGTTATCTAGTGACTTATGAACAATTTGCCTTATTAAAATAATGTACATAAAATATTTAATTGGTTGTTTTATTTCTGTGTAGATTAAAATGGTGGTAGGTAATTATAGACGGTACTCATGTCGACTGGTACTTATTCTCACCGTGTGAAGGCGATACAGGAAGGAAAAAAAATTGGCATTAATTGAAAGACCACATAAGAATACTCATCATGTCGTTCATAGGTCACGGTAACCACTTTCCATCAGGTGGGCCGTGTGCTTAGCTGCCACCTCAGTGGTATCATAAAAAATATTTTGTATGTTAAACCTTCGGACAAGTACCTCAGTCACCTTTTCTCAATTATTTAGTGATAACGCAATATGTCATTCTCCTTCGTACATTCCCTCCATATATCATAATATCCTCAAACACTCTCTTCCCATTTCATCTTTCAAGCAATCCACTCATCCTCTGTTACTAAAACACCCTCGGTGAAGTATATACACACACCGGCAGAATTAGCGGAACACAAAATTATGGTCTGGGGAGGTTTATGTTTAGGAGCGATAGTTAGTGGTAGTCGACGGCGGAAATCTGACTGCTGATCGGTATATCAGAGAGATTTTAGAGGAACATGTTGTGCCATTTGCCCCATTTATTGGTAAGGACTTCATTTTAGGATAATGCTCGTGCTCACAGTGCCCGCTCAGTACAGGCATACCTAACCCTTGTTGGTGTAACGGCGATGGAGTGGCCAGCAAGGTCCCCGGATATGAATCCGATTGAACACGTTTGGGACTTGCTAAATAGGAGTGTCAAATCAAGAATGTCACCTCCTAACAATCTGGGCGAGCTGCGAAACACATTAGTTGGAGAGTGGCAGAGGTTGCCCCAAGAAATCATTGACAACATCATTCGCAGCATTCCCAGACGGATGGAAACCTTAATCACGGCACGAGGGGTAACACTCGTTATTAAACATGTTGTTGTTGTTTCGTGTTTGATTATTATTTGTTTAAAAATAAAGGTAACTATTTTAAATTCTCCTTTTTTGTTAGATTTTTTTCAGAGTTTTTATCAGATACAATCTACTGTTCTTTTATGGAATGTACGAATAATGTTTATTGCGTACGCGCTGGAGAATATCACAATTAGGTGAGTTTTAATTGTTTTCACTTAATTGTTTTAACAAAATTTTAATATTGCATTGATAACTACATAGCAAGACCACCAACAACTTCGTGTCTAAAAATAAAATCGCCATTAAGTATCGAAATAGGTACATGGTTTAAATTTAGGGTTTAATTTGTATATGTTTGTTAAAACAACCAGCCACAACTCCTAATCTAGACCGCATCTGCAATCTTGTCCGTAAATACACTACGATTAGTAAATGATTCTAATTTTTTTTAAGGAACCAAGAAGCGCAAACATCACAAGAAATATACTTCTGCTCAGCTAGATAATGCTCTCCGTGCTATTAATGAAGGGACCAGTGTAAACACAGCTTCCCGAAGATACGGTATACCGAAGTCTACACTATTATATTGTCACCAATATGGTAAAGCTGCGACACAGCGATTTTCTCGATCTGTTTCTTGATTTACTGTAATATCTAAATCATAATACACAACCGAAGTCAAGAAATTTTATTCTGTATGGGTATCGATCATTAAAACGGTACTTACAATTCGTCAAAATTTAAAAATGAGTAATATGGATGAGACCCTAGGTTCTCAGTAGCGTCTCATATTATGCTTTGGAAACCTGTGTGTTTGTGGTGCTAAGCAGGTACCAGGTAAGAAAGGTTACTACAAATAAGAGCTGCCTAACTTAAATTTAAAAGGCTGATTTTTTTGTAACTTTTTGTAGAATAGTATCCGTTGGTGTAGTACTATTCTACAAGTATATTTATTTCCAAAGTTATATGATTGCTAGATTGAACAAAAACTATTGATGCAGTTTTAAACCTTATACATTTTACCTTTTTCGATTGTATCGTTTTAAATTTGAATTCAGAATACCACAGGACATAGAAATACGCTTAACAAGTCGCGTATGCGCCTTGATGAGTTGAGTTGATTTTTTAATAAAAAACATGTTTTATCAAAATAAAGGTTTAATTATCAAATAAAGGTTTAATTTAATAACGCGTGTTGCCTCCATGGGCATCTACGACAGCTCTCATACGATTAGGCATAGAGTTTATCAACCGTTCTATGAAATTTTGAGGGATCATCTCCCATTCCTCTTCTATGGCAGTATAACTGTGGTGGGTTCGTGTGTAGTAAGTAAGTTGACGGGTACTCACTATGTTTAGGAAGAATAGAAACGAGTCCAGTTCACAGTACACAGATAGTTTATTGCACACACGCACACAGCAGTTAACAGAAGCAGTAGAAGGTTGTAAGCAGTAGGAGAAAGAAGAGATTAGGAAACAGTAAACTATAACAAGCAGTGTAGCAATAAGCGGATACAATGTAGTCGCGGCGGACGTGCGTTCGGCGTGGAGGCCGATGTCTGACTGTCCAGATCGTCCTTAGGAACTCCTCCGGAACGCCAGGGCCAGCCAAGTTCCGAAGGTGACGAAGGAACTGGGAGGGTTTTCGGTCCCCAAGCTCTTCATGGACCAAAAGCTGTTTCACCTTCTTCTCCCTTGACGCAGATAACCTCTTGATCAGCTCACTCTTGAGTTTTTCGTACTTGTTGCTCGGAGGAGGTGCGGTAATAACGTCCTCCACTTCACAGGCGTATTGTGGGTCCAGCTGACCAATGCAGTTTTCAACTCCGGCATCGTCTGGGCAACTGGCTGACGAGCCCTAACACGTCTTTTTAGCTCGTCCCACATGTGCTCAATCGGGTTCATGTCTAGGCTTCTGGCTGGCCAGTCCATAACTGTGATGTTTCTATCCCAAAGATATTCCCTGACGATGCCGGCTGTATGGGCTCTTGGATTATGCATAAAAAGGAAATTTGGGCCCACATAGTCCACGTATGGCATCACGTGAGGTTCTAAGCACTCACGAATATACCTTTTAGCATTTAATGTTGGCAACCGTGGTCCCGTAACAACCTCCAGTTGAGTTTTGCCGCTCTCGGATATACCACCCCAGATAGTCCATGAGCCACCGCCATAAGCAACCCTCTCTTGAAAGCAGCATTGTGCAAAACGCTCTTCCTTACGTCGGTAGACCATCTTCCTTACATCATTGCCGCCATGTAACGCAATTTTAGACTCATCAGAAAAGAGTACACGGCTCCAATGCTGCTGAGTTCAATTTAAATAAGTGCGCGCGAAAAGAAGACACGCTGTTCGGTGGGTTCGCGTTAGTTTGGGGCCATTAGCTGGTTTGTGTGGTACCATATCGCGTTCTTCTAACCTTCTCCGTACAGTTCGAGCGCTCACAGATACTCCGTGGAAGTCGCGAAGTTGGTTTTGTATCTCAATGGAGGTAAGGTGACGATTTCTCAAGCTGGTCGTCACGATGAATCGATCCTGTCTTTCAGTTGTGACCCGAGATCGTGGCCTTCCTTGGCGACGAACAAAGTCGTCAGTTTCTAGGTACCTCCGATAAACATTTCGGACCGCAGATCGACTTAAATTAAGTTGAGCACTCACATTTCTTTGGCTGTATCCGGCCTGGATAAGTGCCACAGCTTGGGCGGCGACTTCAGGCAAAGTATCCATTGATTATTAATAGAACCTCACCTTAATGCTAAGAATAAGTAATGTTTGTTGCAAAACCAAGGAGAAAAATCACACTTTCGAGAATTAAATCCAAGTAAACGAATAAACTCAAGTTTTCTTAGTATTCGATTGTTTAATATCAACGAACAGGCTCCAAATTGTCTTTTGTTTCTTTAAATTCTGTGTTCGAAATTTGAAATAAAACTATTGAATAAAATTATGAATGTGCTTGGTTCAAAACTGCATAAAAACTTTTTGCTCGACCTAATATAAATTTTTAGCTAGGACTAAACGAAACTTAAAATGCAAGGTGGGCCAATAGATGTCCACAAGTGTATTTCATTTGGATCAGAAATTGTGAAGGGTGATAGATTTTAAAACCGTAGAAAATCATTAACTTCATTAAATACAAGGATATTAGGATAAAAGGATGACTCCAATTACAATAATACTTGCACAGTTATTAATTTATTTATTTATTTGTGACAATGTAAAAATCGTTTGTACATTTGGTAGTCAGGAAGTTCTGAAGGCGACTTGATCAACAATTACATTCAACAACCTAGAAATTGGCACTTATTTTAGAATTTGAGTATTGGTACACCAAACCATACAAACACATAGGCACTTCTTTGCGCTGTTGTGCAACATCAGCAGTATTAGTTTATAACAGTATAGTAACAGTATTGTTATTACAATTGCATACCATATGCACCATACCATGTATACATACCAGACTATCCCGGTGACCTGAAACAGGCTTTGAGCCAAGCTTAGTCATCAGCCACCTACAATATAATATTATGAATATTACAAACTATGTAACCTAAGAATTTCATTTGTATCAATAATGTAACAACAATGTCATATTATGTATATTGTAGTAGAGTCACTTAGAACATGTACCCAAAACAGATAAAAGCTACTGCTCTTTTATGAAATCTTATGTACGAATACAGTTTATTGCGTAAGGGCTGTAGAATATCATAATTAAGGTTTAATTAAGTTTTACTTGTTTTCAGTGCATAGTAATTTTAATATTGCATTGATTACATAACTACACAGCGTGACCACTAGTATCGAAATAGGTACCTGTTTGAAGTTTAGGGTTTCATTTGGTTTTATTTTGTTAAAAACAACCAGCCACAACTCCTTATGTGGTCTATCTGCAATCTTGTCAGTGAATAGTCAATACACTAATATATTAAATTATTCTACATTTTTAAGGAAGCAAACCGCGTAAGAATGATACTGCTTGCCTAGATAATGCTCTCCGAGCTATAAATGAGGGAACCAGCTTCACGAAGATACGGCATACCCAAGTCTACTCTAGTATATCTTCATCAATATGGTAAAACTGCGATACAGCGATTTTCACAAAAATCACTTACAAATCGTCAAAATAAACAATATTAATGACTTGTATAGTAAATAGACCACTTGTTCTGAGAAGACTCCGGTAAGAAAACCAGTGGGTTTTTTAAGGTCTATAGGTACTAGCGGTCGGCAACCCACGGCTCGTGACTGAATGTAGTGATGGGCATCTTGTTGAGCATTTTTCCTAACACACATCACTGGATAGACGGTGCCGCCGCTATGTGCTATGCTAAAGACACGCGGCTAGCGGAGTTACACACCGCGAAGCGACCCTGAGGGCCACGACCGCGGATGCTCAAGTCGTGGAACGGATCCGGCGGCTGGGTCTCGAGGTGGAATTGCACAAATCCACCTACGGGATCCAGCCTCACAATGGGCGACACTATCATCATCATCAAGCCCCGGTTGAAATATCTAGGGATTGTGCTCGACAGTCGGTGCGATTTCGGGGATTTCATTCAAGAAATGCTTGTGAAGGACCTGGGGGTGATAGATGGAGCCGCCGAGGGTGAATTCGGGCCTCCATGGCCCCCACACACGAAGAGGGCCCGATTGAGAGAGATGGCCCTGGGTTGACCGGGGTGCAAGGGATATTGTCCAAGACTACCTCACCTTCGGCCTAGTACAACGACCTGCATACAGCGTGCATTTTAGTCGATTCGAGTCCGACATAACGTGCTCCGGGGGAAGGGGGTATCCATGGGACCTTTGCACACGTAAAAAAAAGACATTGAAATGTTATATTATTTTGGGCTTAGCGTGCATTTTTCAGAAGTCTTATTAGATTTTTAAGTTTATGCAGGTATCAACCACTGCTGGACTTAGGCCTCTCCCAAAGCGCGCCATTTCGTCCGATTCTTCGCCTTACACATCTAGGCTGTCCCAGCCGCCTTTTTCAGGTCGTCAGTCCATCTGGCTAGGGGGCATGACACCTTCCGTCTGCTTTCTCCCGGTCTCCACTCTTGGAATAGTCTGCTCCAACGGTCATCAGTCCTTCGACTGACGTGGCTCATTACCACTTCTGCTTTGCTTGCTTGCTTATGCTGCGAGCTATGTCGGTAACTTTGGTTCTTTGTCGGATGACCTCATTTCGAATGCTATCCTTCAGAGTAACTCCAAGCATAGTTCTCTCCATAGCCCTCTGCGCGACTTTTAGTTTATGGACTAGCCCTACCGCCAGTGTCCACGTTTCGACATCGTAATCTCATCATTTAAGTATATGTCTGTGTGAATTTATTGCCTTTTAATGTAAATTAAGATATATTTTTGTCTGAGTGATGCAGGCAAATACCTACAGACGACATTAACAGTCAAAATATAAAAGTGAAACAAGTAAGTAAATTATCAGCGAATTCGATAGTTTTAATGTTCAAGTCCATTTATACAATAAAACATTCACTTATATCAATTAGTTTACTTTCATATTGTGATGCACAAAACATTTTCGCACAATATAATTTTAAAGGTATAATTCCAAAAGTGACCGCATACGACAACTGGAGACGCACGCAGCAGATACACGTAATTCAGTGCGGCTTTAATGGTCCCCTTTAAACGAATCGAACTTTGACAAGTATTGTATGCGCTGTATTTGCTGCATGCGTCTACAGTTGTCGTATGCGGTCAGCTTCGGAATCACATCTTTGCGGCGACTACTTTGAAGACAGTTAACAGTGTAATGTGTTTACTCGTAAATCTATTAAATTGATATTGACACATTGGTCGAATGTTATTGTTTGTATGCCTCAAGAAACGACTGTACTATTAATATGGGCAATACCTTACACATCACATATACCCTTGTTATATGTGATGTGCAAGTTTGTCTTAGCCACTAGGCTACTATATATACCACTCAGGTGACAGACGAGCACATGATCCATCTGATAAAAAGTGGTTATCGTGGCCTATGGACGTGTGTAACACCAGTACCATCATGCTGCCAAACCTGTAGGGACCTTTTAATGCCCTTCTTGAAGAACCTCAATATTGTAGAAGCTTGGAAATACCACGACAGGGAGTTTATTTCACGGTTTGAGCGTTTTCGGGATGAAGTTCCTTCATTCCCGAGCGCAATATGTGAAGATGAATTCCCTGGCTGTGGCATGTGATGCAATGGTAGAATGTAGCTTTGAGCATCTTGGTAAATATTTTTATTTATTTATTTATTATATACTTTATTGTACGCCAATTATAAAATTCATGATACAGAAATCAATAACATAAGATCAGTACAAATTCTGTCAGTACTAATTCTTTAAGCAATTTTTGCCAGGCAACCTTTGGATGGAAATTTATGTTGGTTGGAGTATTTGTAGTTGTTGGCGTTTGTTTAATAGTTATATCAACGCGGCCGCTACGCAGGGGGCGCGGGTTCGAGCCCCACTCAGTGCAAATATTTATATGTATGAATATGGGTATTTGCATTGATCTGGGTGTTTCTATGTATAATATGTATGCATTTACAAAAAAAAATGTATTTAAGTACGTTTATCCGCATTCTAGATTCCATAATACAAGCTAGTTAAGCTATGCTTACCATGGGTCCAAATAGCGTTGTGTGAAATGTTGTGTAATATTTATTGTGGAATATTCATATTCTCTTATAATACTTCTAATAACAAGAATCTTAATGCATTTGTTTCAGTTCAATTTTTGACATCTCGTGGGATACAGTTGATGCTCTACAACGATTACATATACTCGTATTCCGATTACGCACAAAACTCGAGAAGAGGGAAAGTCTGGGTCTGCACTTCTAATAGCGACAAAAGCTGCAAAGCAAAATTGGTGATAGATGAAAAGTGCAAGATGTACCAGCAATACAATCACAACCACCCGCCTCCCAAGTATAAGGACGGGAAATATGATAGATTTCCTAACTAGATTAATAACTTCACAATAGGAAGGAACAGCCCCTCTAAACAAGTGGCTATATGTTAATCGGATTGACATACGTTGACAACTGTCATAAACGTCAAAATACGTGTCAATCCCATAAATTCATTCATATATTCTACAATATGCCATGCCATATCATTTTATTCTCGTGTGTTCTAATCGAATTATGATTTTATTTGAAACTGAAATAACATTGATGACCTAATGAAGAAGAGCCTCCCATCTGAAAAAAAATTAAAATGTTTGTTTATTATTTACTTACTGTTTCTTAAATTGTAAAGATAAATAAATTTAAAATTTACTGTGTTTATTTTTTAGATCACAAATTACAGCATAAACATGTTGCATGCGTGACGCTTTCTGCTGATTAACATAAGGAGGTAAAGAGGGAATTAATGAAAGACTAGCAAGGGAGGCATTGTACTAAACGTAGTAAATTACTGTTCTAACTCGATATCGAGTAAGAAATTGTCTGCACAATGCAGTACTTTGACCGCATTGTGATATACATTTCAAATAATTTCATTTTTGAAAATCACTAAATAAATGAAGAATGTAATGAGAGTGAATGAAGCGAGAGTAGTATGTCAGGATCGTGGCAAATGGAGATCCGTGATCTTTACCTATTGATTGATGGAAGATTCTGTTTTTTTATTAACTAAAAAGCAACATAAGCGCAAGCAATATACCTCTGCTCAGGTTGATGCTGCTCTCCGAGATATAAATGAAGGAACCACTATTTATCAAGCTTCAAAAAAATACGATATACCAGAGACTACTCTGCGAGAATTGAAGCATAATAAATATACCCAAGAAAGATGTGGAGCACCAACAGTTTTAACAAAAGATGAAGAAAATAAACTAATAGACTGGATTAACTGTCTAGTGAACTCAGGTTTCACAGTAACCAAAGATCAGTTGTTGGAATCAGTATCGATATTAGTTAATACCGAAGGTCGATCTAATCCTTTTAAAAACGGTATTCCGGGAAAGAAATGGTATACAAATTTGTATCCAGACATCCCACGAGTTCAAAACGTATTACACAAACTGCGCCCACATGCGCAAGCCGGACCTCAATTACTGAGGAAGCAGTAAGAGAATGGTCTAGTCAAGTATACAATCATTTTGAGCAAAATAACCGTCTCGATGTTTTAGGAGATCCTAGTCGAATTTTTAATTGTGATGAAATTGGATTATTTTTACGTCCCAAGCCAAAACAGGTTGTTATCCGAAAGGGTAGTAAGCAATCATATAGTAAAGTAGTCAATGACGACAAAGATTGTCTAACAGTATTTATTAATATTTCTGCAGATGCTAAAATGACGCCTCCCATGGTTTTATATCCATATAAGCACTTAAAGAAAAGTCTTATTCCTACAGTGCCATCCGGATGGGGCATAGGGAACACCGAGTCAGGATGGATGGATGCAACAGTATTTTATGTGTACATTACCCACTGTTTCTATCCCTGCCTTGTTGAGCATAAGATAAAATTTCCAGTGGTTCTTTTTCTGGACGGAAACACTTCTTATATTTCATTCCAACTCTCAACATTCTGTAAAGAAAAAGGAATAATTCTAGTCGGATTGTTACCTGATTTAACACATATATTCCAGCCATTAAATGTCAGCGTGTTCAGATCTATAAAAGAAACCTGGGAAACGGTCATAGAAGATTATAAAATTGGTAGTAACATTGCACCATTAAAACGTAGAGATTTTGCACGTCAAGCAGACATTTGCTTAAAAAAGTGTTTTGTATCTGAAACTATAAAAAATGGATTCAAAACTTGTGGGTTATATCCATTTAACCCTGACAATGTAACTAATGATATTTTTCAAAGATAAGTTAATTTCTTTAATGTCAGTGTTTTTATTTAGATATTTTGCTTGCATTTAGTTATACTTTTGAAAAATCTTGGACAAATGATTATATCTAATATATATTTTTCATAATGTTTGATATGCCTAGTAAGTAAAGTTTGATTTGAAGCATTGGTAATATAATATTATTAAATAAAGATGGTACTTTTAACCGATAACAAGTGTGGTTTTATAAAATTCATTTAAAAAAAGGTTATTATTTTAAAAGTATAATGAAATACATAAATACGGCTAGTCTTGGGAAAGAAAGAAACTCCATCCTCTTTTCTACTTTTTATATCTTTATTGGTTATTTTAAAATATTTATCTAATTAAGTCACATGTAAATAGTAGTGGTAAAGTAAAAGTGACTTAATTCAATGCTTGTAGCGAGTTCCATGAGTCATCAGTCAACAGTATAAATAGTAAAATAATTAATTAATTTGCTCGAAATTATTAAACTTTTCATAAGTATGTATAATACAAAAGCTTGTCTTACAGTAGCAATAATATTAACAAGATTTATAGTTCTTTCAGGTTCAAAAAGATACACCATCGAAACTCTCCAAAAAGCTCTAGATGACATAAAAAGTGGGACTTTGTCAGTTAGTCAAGCCTCGAAGAAGTATGATATACCGAATCAGACGCTTCATGACAAAATAAAACAGAGGCATATCAAGCAGCAACTTCCAGGGGCACCAACTGTTCTAACACAAGATGAAGAGGCCTCAGTTAAAAAATGGATAATGTACATAACTGATATGGGTTTTCTTGTAACAAAAAAAATGATTACCCAATCTGTAACAAAATTGGTGACTGGAGTGAACAGACCACTTAAATTTAGGATGGGTTTGCCTGGTCATTCTTGGTACACAGGTTTTATCAAAAGAAAGTCCATTCCGAACGAAAGAATTCGTAAAACTTTGAATATTAAACGACCCGACGTCACTGAAGAAGAAACAAGGGCGTGGTTTCAGCAGACTGCACAATATTTCATAAAAAATAATATGATTGGAGTATTAGAAGATCCATCCAGAATCTTTTATTACGATGAGTCAGCGTATTACATTGGTCCTAAAGGTCAAGCTGCTCAAACCAGAAAAGATGGAAAACATGAATTTAATAAATTTGGTTATGATGAAAAAGATAGTTTAACGTTAGCTTTAGGTGCATCTGCTGATGGGAAGTTAATGCCAACTCTAGCAATATTTCCTTGCGAGACGATACCTGATATAGAAAAATATCCAGAAACTTGGTCGTGCGGCAGAAGCGACAATAGGTGGATGACGTCAGATAATTTTTATGAATACATCAGCAATGTTTTTAATCCAATTTTAATTAATGAAAATATCAAGAAACCTGTGGTTCTATTTTTGGATGGCCAAGTTGGCTACTTGTCTCTTCAAGTCACTGAATTTTGTAACGTTAATGGTATAATTTTAAAGGCATTACTACCTAGTTCTAATCACGTTACACATCCATTAGATACATTAATATTTTACAATTTAAAGGAAGCTTGGAAAACAGCTGTAGACTCTTGGCGAATGGACAAACGGAATGACAGACGTATGAAAAGAGAAGATTTTGCGCCAATACTTGATAAGTGTATTAATGAAACTTTACAACCACGTAGTATACAATATGGGTACTGCCAAGCTGGCCTATATCCCTTTGATGAAAGTGCTATTGATTACCCAAAATTAAGTAGTTCATCTAAATGAAAAGCTATAGCAATTATGTAACTAGTAACCTTTAATATAATTTTGACATAACTTACAACAATTTAATATTAATATTATATTAATTTAAAATCGTTGCTTCATTCTTAAAAAACTGTTAATTTTGTTCTTTTTTTTGTTCTTGCATGATTAATTTACACTAAAATTTGCTTATTTGTTGTTTTTATGGCAGTTCTGACACAAAATGTTCGTTTTAGAATCTTATTAGACTCGTGAACAAATTTTGCAATATATTAATTAAATTAGAGCCTTAAAAACTCGAATCACGATTTATGATACAACTCTTGGCAACGAAAACTGAATATTCCTTTATTTGAAGACATGGAGCCGTCACGTGTCGTATAGCCATTTAGTACCACATAATTAGGTTTTTAATTAATTTTAATTATTGTATACATACTAACCTCATAGCAATCAAACATAAATTTAATTTTTAATCACCACAGTTTACGTGAGTTTTGTTAGTTACATTTCTGAGTAGCACATAATAACTAGAAGAAAGCGCCTAGTAGAAGAAATATTGGCAGTTATTATATACATTTTAAATGCATTAGATACACATTGCAACATAATAAGAACTTAATTATATGACGCGTGAACATTACTAATTAAAGCTTTACCAAAAATGTTTAGTTTAGTATATTATTTAAATAAAATATCTATGAGAAAATTATGAGCTTTATTTTTATTTCCTCTTAAAGCCAGTTCTGCACTCATAGGTCATCGTGGTCGTCTAAAACCCCACGGTGTTGGAAGGTTAAAGATTCCGACGAATTTTCGTTCCTTTTTGAAGTCGGTTAAAATGGAAAATGAGAGAGGTAAAGATAATAATGTGCATGTACAAAAACCTAGCAAATCCAGCATGCCGCAATGCAAATACTTTATGTGAATATTGCTTAAAACTGGGATACTTCCTTACCTTACCCTGAATGCATCTGATTGGGACAAGCTGACTTCTACCTACGCAGTAGAGAAATACGTTGCAAGTTACTTAAATATTTTTATAGATTATTATAAATAGATTCAGTACGGATGTATTTCACTGAACGTCTGAAAACAGTTGAGTCAATTTTGATAGAATGTCTCTTTTTGAAATGGTCTGAATAGTTTAGACATAAAATTTGAACCGACAAGTTGCTCTGCAATTGGGTTGCTATTGCTTTGATTATATTAATCAGACAGTAAGTCAGTCAGGTCTGCATGTATTTCTATAAAAAGTTGCAAAATTATTACAGATATAACATTCGTGAAATCTCCAAAGGGCCAGCAATTATTGTTACACGACGACTTTTCGTATTCCCACTATCGGCACTTCCCGATTAAAGGTAGTCACCACTGGCGATGTTCATCTAACAGAAGAAAGAATTGTCCCGGGAAGATTGTTATAGATTGTGACAACAAGATCCTTTTTACGAAAGACCACAATCATCCACCAGTGAAGTATTTTCTTAATAATGGTGTATTTTACAAATATGATTGATTTTGAGTTGGAATAAAAATGTTATTCAATCTAAACTATTGTATAATTGTAAACTGGACGTACCTGTACATGGATGGTTTAAAAAAATCTTTGTTATCTTAGGTATATTAACGATACTGAACACAACAATATTTAAGATATTTTTGTCGGCAACAGCTATTAACAAATAAGTTTAGCTATATGTATAAAATATCAATGGGATAGAAGCAAGGAAGTATAAAGATGTCGTAACGACTTTCTGTAATTTTTGTGCCCCTATACAAAAAACTCGTATTAAATAATAAAAGAGGTACGGTTGTACCTTTACATACAACTTTATATGAAAAAGTGCGACCGTATCTCTTCAAATAATGGATACAGAAAGAAACAGTTAAGTAGTTTTGTTGTATAACATGTGGCAACCTTATTGCACAAGGCAATCTGTTCCAGGCATACTAATTTTTAACCAACGATACCCAAAGGAAGAGATAGGGTACGTGGTCCTATTGTACTCCAAAGACAACCAACATGATAATAACTAGTATGAGGTTCTTCAGAACGGGTCTTAGAAGATTTTAGGCCTGAGAAGTTAGGAAGAGAGTTACGTTCGAAACAAATGTTACATTTTTTTTTTCAAGTTCCTAACCTAACCCGTGACCGGGCTAGGTTTTCGAAACAAATGTTACTTTTTTTTCAAGTTCCTGACCTAACCCGTGACCGGGCCAGGTTTTCGGGTCAGGTTCGGAATAATCGGTTCTAAATAGGCCACGGTTACTGCTTCTAACCAGGTTCTAACAGAAATTCGTGGATAGTTTTTTAAGTCACTTAGGTGACTTCTTTACGTTACTGTAACTTAAAAACTATCCATAATTTTTAGATACATGCCATTTTCATCAATAATATAAACATGATAACCTTTCGTTTGACCTTGGTAATTCAAAATGTTAAACTTTTAAATAAGGTTTACTTTTTAGACCATAGATTTACGTAATTTTTATTTTAATACTTATTTATCAGATTTTAACCTACAATCTGTAAAAGTGTTGAAAGAATCATGCTCTTCCCAGTAAGAATGGGTCGGAATCGGTCGAAATTTACCGCCTACACACGTTACAACAACTGTTGAAACTCATTGACAAGTAGAACAATACATTAGTTTAAAACTTTGAGCCTGAGATATAACGTATCATATATGACTTTAATAGTCTAAGATCCCACCTTAAAAGTATCGATTTACCTCTTTATACCTATTTACCCAAGACTTGTGACGGGAAAAAAATAGTCAGCCTAAAGTTAAATATTCTATGGTTTTCATATTTTCGACTAGTATGAAGTTTGTCTATTAACCACACCAGTGCAATGTTAATTTTTTAAAATTGTTAATTAGTCATATTCTGAAATGTTTAGGCAACCCATTTGTAATATATTTACTGACATATTTAATTGAATATAAAATACTTTTCTTCCATTAACCAGCTCGGTGAAGGTCGTTTTCTGGTGGGATCCTATACTATAATAACAAATAAAAAAAAATTAATTTGTACAATATGATACTTATGCTATTTCAGGTTACACTCTGGTACAATCTCGGTCAGGCAAACAGCTCATTCTATTGAATGACTATACGTACTGCCATAGTCGGCAGTTTCAGAAGAAAGGTACTAACCATTGGCGATGCTCATCACACAACTGTTGCAAGGTTGCAACGGTTGCAAGGCTAGGCTGGTGTTCAACAGTGAGAACAAAATCGAAATTGGATATTATGACCATAACCACCCTGCTTATAAATACTGTATCTTACATGGAAAGTATGTACGACTTAGTTAATTAAATATTTGTCTTGATAAAAGTTTTATAATTGTATGATCATAACTGACAGATATCACGTCCTCTTCCTTTCAAATAAATTGAAATCAAATTAACAGCGAATATAGCATAACTCTGGCTAGAAAACGTCACACGATTTCAAACGAATGAAGCCCTGCTTCTACCTTCAGCCAGATAAGCACAGCAATAGATAAATTGCCAGTAATTAGGTACAATGAATGGTCAAAAACCAACACATTTTTGCATGACTTTTTTAAAAATAATACAAGGTCTGTCGCATGAATCGATTACGTCAAAAAGAGTCATTCTATGTTTTTGAATCGCCTAAATAAAAAAATCTTATTAAGCCATTCTTACAATGGTTTCAAATATAACACGCAAAAGTATCTTGGATTTATTTGAATGGTATGAATTGCCTTGAATTGAATTATTGACTTGATTAAGCACCCATATCAATTAAATGCAAGTAAATATTACCTATCTAAGTACTATTTTGTTATGTCATATGTTATGTCTGATTTATCTATAGCCAAAATAATGGAGTTTGTCAGCAAATAGTGTATCTACCGTTATTTGGCCTCGAGCGACATTATCACAAAAGCAACCTAATACGAACTTTTGTCATATTTTGTGGACAATAGTTCTTATTTGGCGTAAAATTTACTATTTTGAGTACGAACATTTGATTACAAAATCGAATTGGTGACAAAAACTATATTGCCTTTTTGTTAAAATAATTTTTCTTTATATAATTTAGAAAACGGAAATTAACGCGATCATGATATAGGTACTTACATACCTTTGATTGCCTGACGTTTCGACCAGGTTACACCGGCCGTGGTCACGGCCGGTGTAACCTGGTCGAAACGTCAGGCAATCGCGTTAATTCCCGTTTTCTAAATTATATATCTTGGAACGCGAGAGTTTAAAAGTTACTTTTTCTTTTTCAGATTATAAACTGATACCATTACCTACTGGTAGTTATCTTCTCCAAATTGGTGGACACACATATTCGGCGAACAGACTCAAGAGGCTCAGTCTCGAGGGGCACTGCACCTGGTATTGCTCCAAACGAGTTAGCAAAAAATGCCAGGTTCGAATCAAAATGATTAACCGCAAGGTGGTAGGGTACGTAGGTGAACACACCCATGAAAGTTACCTCGCATGGTAGTAGGCATGTGATTTTATAGGTCACTAACTAACCTGCTCCGATTTCGCAACCATGAAAAATTCTATAATCGAATTGCACCGACAGGAACCTTTAGAGCGTTTTCACATTGTCCGATATCCGATATTCGACATCCGATATCGGAGGAAGTCAAATGTATGACATATGTATACTCTTTGACATTGTCCGGCCCGATATCGGTTATCGGAGCCAACACCACTGTTTTGGCCCGATATCGGATATCATAAAGAGACTAAAACAGCGACTGCGAGCAATTTTCGACCTTAATGACATTTTCTTAGTTACGTATCTTTTCGCGTTAATTTTTGACGCTGATCACGAATATTAGAGAAAAACTTGAAACCATTTCATCTCAATAAGGTCGAAAATTGCTTTTCCTTTTTTCATCCCTAGCGTTCCTAACTAGTCTGTACTTTCGAGCAAATGGCCTTATCGGGCCGATTTTATCGGATAAATGTGAAAACAGCACAAGGTGTCGGCTATCGGCGTCCGACACCGATATCGGATGAATGTGGAAACGCTCTTACGCAAGTCACTCATAACGATTTCCTAATTGCATTTAAAGTTGGCACTTTTGGAGCATAATATATGTTTATTGATTTTATTAGATATCTGTTTTTCCTAGACCGACTGTCATGTAACCTCTTAACTCTGAGAGAAAACCCTGAGTCTCGCCCATTGCGTAGCAGGTGCAGACTTGCACGTGATTACAATTACAGATGAAAGGTTTTAATTTTAAGTATAATAGATCAAGGATATACCTACTTCGTGGCCATGTTTCTTACGTAATTAAGTTTAGATACAAATATATCAAAAATGTAGGTACTTACTTTGTTCCT